>PVKA01043065.1:0-17022 GCA_004027165.1 Ctenomys sociabilis | reverse complement strand
TCAAGGGTGCGGCTGGATTGCAAAATTGCTCAGGCAGGGCCTGCGCTTGCAACCCTCCTGCCTCCACTTCGCAAAATGCTGATTTGCAGGCCTGTGCCTTGATGCCTTACATGTTTTTGAAACATCACCAACTCCCTCAGGACAGGTTTTGTCTGGTGGACGGTCTGTGACACAGCGCGCGTGGATTCAAGGCAAATCATATTTTAGAGCTATAACCAATGTCTCAGAAACAGAACCATAGGGCTTGGGATATAGCTCAGTGGCGTAAGTGCCTGCCCGGCAAGTGCAAGGTCCTGTGTTTGATCCCTAGTACTGAAAAAAACAAAAAAAAAAAAAACCAAACAAACAAAAAAAAAAAACCTGTGCTCCCGGTGTAGCCACTGTGGTGGCTTTTCCCCAAGAACTACCCTATGAAAGTACCACCCCAATCTTGAATAGCATTAAAAATGCGAACAGTATTGAAAAAGATGTGGAGAAAAGGCGCCTCAGCCACGGTGGTTAGGGTGGTGAGGGAGTGAGCCAGTCAGGGGTCTGGACAGAGGTTCCTCCAGGCACCGCGGCCTGACACCAGCACTGGGTTGCTGTGGGGCCACGTGCACCAGCTAAGGCAGCCCCAGCGCCTGTGAGGGTGATAGGCAGATGGCAGAAGCATGACGTAGCCCCTTGAGTAATCCAGGTAATACAAAGGAAATGTAGCTCCAACCTGCCAGCTGTCTGACATGCTGTGTTCATGTCCTCTGAGATCAATTCCAGGGACAGCGCAGGTTGAGAGTAGGGTATAGCTACTGAGAGAAAGAAAGCTTCTGTCGAAGAGGGACAGAAGGGTTTCCAAGTGGTTGACCTGGAAAACTCACTGAGTTTTATAGAGCAAAGGCACAAGGTGAGACAAGTATAAGATGGAACAAAACTGCAGTCAACTCCTGAGATTGCAAGTACAGTTGCTTAGACAGCATTGATCCAAGAGAAGAGCACAAGGTGGACAGAAGTTGGGACAAAACTATTGCCAATCAAGATTATAAGTATAGTCACTTAGATTATATTGATGAAATGGCATTGGATGCTGAAGGAAGTCACATAGTAAGCATATATGGAACAAACAAGGATTTTCTGGGAAGGAATGGGCTAGAGAGGTTTAGGTCTCATAAGCAAGGTGTTGCTGCCTGTGTAGAATAGCAATCACTGTTATCTATCCCTAGGGAGTATGTGGCTGTAGGGTTTTTTTCTTCTTTGAAGCTTGACCTTCAATGAATGTGCCTCAGTTCAGTATGCTCTTATCTTTTCCACTGACCCAAGGCACTAGCCCTGTCTACCCGCCTGTAGCATTCCTGTCTATGATATGCCCACTCCAAAGAAGGAATCCAGTCTTACTGTGGTTATGGGAGTGTAGTTTCTGTCATACCTGAGGCATGAGGCTATAATCGGAAGGCGAGGCAGGAAATCTCAGAAGAAGGACAAAGCCATGCCCCTCTTCCTTCCCAAGATAGATAACCGCTCTCTCTGCTTCCAAATTCCTCAAGGAAGCAATTACTCACCCCCTCTCTGGATTTTTTTTGGAATCAGGGTCTCACTATGTAGTCCAGCCTGGTTTTGAATTCATAATGTAGCCCAGATTGGCCTCCAACTCAAAGTGATCCCTTTGCCTCAGCCTCATAATTTCTGGATTTATAGGTGTGATCCCCATGTCTGTTTTCTTCCTGAACCCCTTAAATCTTAAATGTGAACTGGCTTCTTTTCTGATCCTGATCTTTGAACTCGGCCCACTTCCATGAGAGCAAGGAGACAACCCGCGCTGCTTTCACAGCCCTATCTTGGTTGCTTTCTCTCCCTCTGCACCTTTAATAGCTTCAGTCCAGCTGCTTTGACCTAAAGAAAGGCCAGTGCATGGGTGACCATCATCAGTGGCCTTCTCCAGAGAGCTAAACTCAGTACAAATCATGTAGCAGTTCAGTAGTTATGAACTCCCTTAGCAAGGCTGATCACTGAAGGATCACTGACTCCATCGGCATGATCATTTGGAGTTTGGTGGCCTTTAGGCAAAATGAACAAGTTTTCCAAGAGATTAAACCACATACAATCAAAGCATGAGCACTAGAATGGAATGACAGATTAGGGAAAGAGTCACTTCTAGAGATTGCTGTTATCAGATGGAGATAAGTACCAGCTCTTCTAATTTTCTGTCTTTTACCATGTGTTATGGTTTGTGTCTAGTTGTCTCCCCTAAAGCTTCATAAAATAATGGAGTAGGCTTCTAGAGTTTGTGATTAATTCATGATCCAATGCTGGGATTATGAGTGTAAGTCATGCTGGGATTATGGGTGTGAGTGCTACACCCACCCTGGGGCAAACACTGACACCTACAGGAAATGGGGCTCGTTTACATGATCTTTGAATTTTAGATAGTGAGATGCAGTCTGGGCTCTAATAAATTTACTCTATTGTGTAAATCAGTTTCCATTACTATAACAAAGTGTCCAAGGCAATTAGTTTAGAAGCAGAAAGGTTTATTTAGCTTACACTGTTGGGTGTTCAAAGCCATGGCACATACCTCAGGTCAGTTCTGGAAAGGACGGTGAATAGTGGGCACATCGTGGCAGGATCTAAGGTAGGACAAACCAATGCATGGAGACTGAGAGAGAGCACACAGCCCCCTTCAAGGGCACAACCAGCAATACAAGGACCTCCATTAGACCTCACTTATCAAAGGCACGAAGCATCTTCTAATACCTCCATCCTGGGACCCACGCCTTCCTACGTGCAGATTACGTGACATGCCAACCGCTGGCTTCTAGCTGATTCCCTGTTCTGCTACCCATCAATGTACCTTCCAAGCAGTACTCCACTCCTGTGTTTTCTTGCAGCGGTTGGAACAAACCTCCAGTAGGGCCAGCCTGATAACTCAGCAGACTAAAGCACCTGTTAGTCCGCTGAGTTAGAGCCCAGTCGGCATCTCATTATCTAAAATTCAGAGATCATGTAAATGAGCCCCATTTCGTGTAGGTGTCAAAGCATTTAGGACAAGATTTGTTCTTGTCCTGAAGAGACAAGAAGGCACAGGCTTCTTTGTCTGTGGGGAGGGCATAGGCTACTTTATTGGAAAGAGAGCCTGAGGGTTGAGATTGTACTCTGCTGTTCCAAAGCTGAGACAGGAGGTAAATCTGAATCATAAACTTCTGTCTTCTCTATATGACAACAATTTTAGATTTTTTTTTGTTTCAACAGCTTAGCTTTTATCTGGACAAATACACTCAGCACAACAGAGTATAAGTTCATAATCCAGTATGTGTTGAACTATGCATGGATAAAAGCTTAGCTCCTACATGAATTTGCTATTGTCTCAGCTGGCTGTAGGATGTTTTTAGAAAGAAAATTTCTAGAACAGCAGGAGAAAACGCTTGGTAAATTAAGGCTTTCTTTATCCCAGTGTTGGAAGAAAAATAGAGATTCTATTTCTCCCAGGTAACTTGGATTTGAACCTCCAGTAGGAATACTGTAGACTCACATTTATGTATTTACTAGGCCTGGGAGCCACTCTAACTTGAACAGCTGTTAAGTCATTGCATCCCCCTCATGAGATCCTTGGAAATAGGATCCGCCTCAGTTCATAGATAGTGAACCCAAGTGACAGGTAAGTGAGGTTGGTTGCCTGAGGCCAGCACAGGGACAGCAGAGCTGTGATCCCAGCACTGTGATCTCGCCCACTGCACGTACTGCCAGGGAGAGGAAAGGGCTGAAATGGGGCCCGTGAGCTCCATGCTGAGCTTGGCACCTCGGCACGCGGCGATGCTGGCCAGGGCAGGGCTTGCACCTTTCTGATTGCTCAAGAGCCTTCACCAGCAGAGCCCTCTTTTCTCAAAGTGCTCTCTGTCAAAAGAGGACACTCTTTCTCTTCTGCTGTAGTGAGGCCCAGCCCGGCAGCCAGCCAAGACAGGGCTTCTGCTGGGGACAGGTGAGCACCGAGGGTAGTGCACGCTTGTGTGCCACACCTGCTGGTGTGGGTGTGGGCACAGCGACAGCCAAGGTGACACGCACTCCCGCACCAGCCAGCTGTGCCTTAGGCAGCTTTTAGTTCCTTTCACGTGGCAGCCCTTCCAGGGGGGCTGAGACCACGCCCACGCCTGTGCTGTCATCACTTTCCTTCCTGTATTTCTGGCCAGTTCTTCAGTAGCTATTCTCTCCAGTTATTTTCCTCAATGTTCAAGGTTTCCCTTGTTGGAAATTCCTTTTTCTTTACTACTTTAGGTCTAAAATGTTCTCCAAAGTCTCCTGTGTTTGGGAGGTGGGGGGACCCTGAGGGCACAGCACCCGTCACTTGTTTCTGTGGCTGGGCAGGTGTCCTCCACCAGACCCTCTTGCTGTTTTGACCTTGAACTTAACCCAGGAGCAATCAGGAGCCCAATAAGCCTTTCCTCCTTCACGTTGAGGGTGTCCAGTGTTCTGTCTCATCACAGAAGTTTCTCACTCAGATCAAGAGCAATTTGGAGAGAAAGAGCCTGCTCCACTGAGGTGACCACGCAGGTAGAGAGGTGACATCTTCAACATGGATTTCCAGGCTTCCCTGCAGTGTTGATGTCCAGCAGAAGAGCAAAAGGAGAACAAAGGGGACTGTGGCCCAGACATCAGAATGCCAGACTTAAATTCTCCCCTTTTTCTTCTTCTTCTTCTTCTTCTTCTTCTTCTTCTTCTTCTTCTTCTTCTTCTTCTTCTTCTTCTTCTTCTTCTTCTTCTTCTTCTTCTTCTTCTTCTTCTTCTTCTTCTTCTTCTTCTTCTTCTTCTTCTTCTTCTTCTATTATACAACCTTTTATTTAAAAAAAAATGTTTCTTTTTACAGAATACACTTTCACATTTCCCACAATGGGAATAATTTACTACTTAGAGTTTTACATTTGTGGATCCATCATTCTAGAGCAAACAAAACACATTTGAGAATGAATTTGTAATTGGAAGTATTCTGATTCATCTGCAAGATCTCTTCCCTAAGCAGGTCTCTAGTTCAGAAGCTCTCCAAGCTTTTCTTCCTCGGATTCAGAAACCTGTAATATGAAATGTCAGCATTTCCTAATTTCACAGTTTCTCTAGGGCACAAAGTAATTATCATTTTCTGGTACCAACTGAGCAGTCAGGGACATTTCCAAAGATTAAACACCACCTGCTTTTCTGAAAACTGTTTACTCATGAATTAGCAGTCTTTCCCTTTGTCTATTATTCCCAGGAAAAATGTGAAAGTATGGCCATGAATTGATAGTAATAAAGCTGAATTTTCTTTAAAAGATAAATTAAAAGACCAAAGCTCTATGTGATGTTTGATTATACTGAGTCTTGTGAGCTGGGAGAAAGACCCACTAACCCACCAAAATACAGAACTCAGTCTCACTATTTCTTGGATACCGTTCATCTCAGACTTTTTCTTTGACTTTAACTTCTACAGATGACCATCGCACAAGGCCCAATGAAGTTCATTATTTTTTGCTTACTGTGAACTGAATTGCATGACAGAGCAAAGGCAAAGAGGTGTACAGTCAGTCGTTAAGGTATTAAGTCCAAAAGATCAGAGCTTCCACAGCATGGCAACAGCTCTGCAGATGCCCACATCATGATAGTTGAAGTAACAAAGCCCAGCAAAGGTTAAAGCTGAGAGTGCCAACAGGCCTGCCTTGGCAGCCTTCTGGGGTGCAGCTCCATGAACATAGTCCATCTCTACTTGTCCGAGGCCCCAGTGACTGTGGACACTGAGGGCCACGGCCAGGGAGCAGTCCATTGCAGAGCAAGGATTTGAATATGCAGCAGGAAGCAAGCCCAGGAGCAAAACCCTGACCACGCTTTCACTATTCCAGTGATCAGATGCAGCCTTGGAACCCGCCTGTCAGCTTGGAGACAGGTGAATGTGCTGGGCTCCACACCATCCTGGGGAGAGCGGGTCTTGGGGAAATGCTGAGACGTGAGCAGGTTTTACCACTGGAGTCCAAAGAAACAGGCCTTGGGATCCCTGGGCCCCACCAAGGACACTGAGCCCCAAGATAGCCGCCATCTTGCTTCTTGCTCCCCATTTTCTATTGGCCAGCAACCCATGGTACGGCTGAGGGGACGAAGTCCAGCAGAGAATCCACGAGTTCATCTGTTGATGAGGTCAGTGCCCCACCATCCAATCAGGAGTCTCTTAATCTGGCTAAGCCAATGATGGAGATTAATAGGCACGGAGCAGGGAGAGGGCAGAGAACGGATCTCCATCCAGTGATTTCGGTGAGAACTTCCAAATGACACAGGGAAAAATGATTTGTGGATGGTCTCCAAATGATATAGGGCAAAAACGAAACTCCCGACCTGAAAAATACCTGGGACGAGTTCGTGTTCTCTAAAACTAAAGAATGGATTTTAGGAACAAATGGAGGTTATGAGCAGATTATATTTGTTAGGGGAAAGAAAGCTTCTGTGTGAGAGAGGGACAGAAGTGGGGCCCCAAGTGGGTGGTCCCTGTTAAGTGAGATTCGGTATCACTTGTATTTTTTTCTGTTTTAATTCTAATTTGTAGTCTCTTAAAAAAAAGAAGTGTAAACTGACACCAAGTTGGACTCGTCCCAGTGATGCAGGAGGAATGGTTCAACGTACCCTAACCGATAAACGGAATACACCATACGAACAGAGCCAACGTCAAAAATCACATGATCATCTGAGCAGATGCAGAAAAGCCGTTGACAAAGTCCAACCCCTTCATGACTCAGCACTTTCCTCTCCTTGCTGGGACCCAATGCCTGACACCGAGATTCAGGAAGGAAAGGTTTATTTAGTGCACAATCTGTGGAGGTTTCAGCACATAACTAGCTGACTCCGAGGCAGAGTGGCACATGGCAGTGGGCAACAGTTCACAGCAGCAGAAAACACAAGAGCAGAAACGGAGTAGTCGCAGAGCGCAAGCCTCCCTCCCTTCCGCATATTGCACTCAGGCTGTTTGCCCCAGGGTGGGTGGAGCACTCACACCGTAATCCCAGCAGGACTCACACTCACAATCCAAGCACTGGATCATGAATTAATCACAAACTCTAGAAGCCTACCCCATTATTTTATGAAGCTTTGGGGGAGACAACTGGACACAAATCATAATGATAAAAGCCCCACAGAAAATTAGCAGAGCTGGTAGTTTTTCAATCTGATAGAACCTGTCTATGACACACCAGCAGCCAATATTATATTAAATGGTCAAAACCAGGAAGCTTTCACTCACTGGGGGCGATGCCTCCGCTGAAGGCCCAGAGCAAGGCAGGATGTCCCCTACGACCACTCCTGTTCAATGCACTGCTAGAAACATCAGCCAGAGCAATCAGAGAACAGAGAGCAGTTATATGGAGAGGGGGAGGAAGGGGAGAAGTTATCATTACTTGCAAATGATATGATACTCTACATAGATGATCCCAACATCTCCAAGGACTTATAGATTTAATAATGAAAGTCAGTTCTGTAGCTTAATAAAAATCAACATTTAAAAAATCAGCATTAAGCTTTTCTGCCCGCTGCCTCCTCCCCGCCGAGCACTGCTCCGGCTGCAGCGGGCTCGCTCTGAGCTCCCTGCTCCTGCTAAGCTTGCACGGCAGCCGCCTCCCTCAGCCACCATCATGATTATCTACTGGGCCCTCACCAGCCACGATGAGATGTTCTCCGACATTTACAAGATCCGGGAGATCGCGGACGGGCTGTGCCTGGAGGTGGAGGACAAGACGGTCAGTAGGACAGAGGGCAACACTGAGGACTCGCTCACTGGGGGCGATGCCTCCGCTGAAGGCCCAGCGGGCGAAGGCACGGAAAGCACAGCAGTCACCGGTGTAGAGATTGTAATGAGCCATCACTTGCAGGAAACCAGCTTCACGAAAGAGGCCCATGAGAAGTACATCGAAGATTATATGGAATCAGTCAAAGGCAAACTTGACGAACAAAGACCAGAGAAAGAGTAAAGCCGTTTATGACGGCGGCTGCAGAGCAAATCAAGCACATCCCTGCTAATTTCAAAACTATCAGTTCTTTATCAGTGCAAACATGAATCCAGAGGGCATGGCTGCTCTCTTGGACTACCGTGAGGGTGGTGTGACCCAATTTATGATTTTCTTTAAGGATGGTTCACAAATGGAAAAATGTTAATGGATTCAGTGGTAACCTTGGATCTATCACTTGTCATAACTGGCTGCTGCTTGTCATCTACACAACACCAGGATTTTGCACAAATGGGACTGATGCAATCTTCAACGCTTCATTTATTTTGACCATCATTTATTTGGAGTGGAGGCATTGTTTTTTAGGGAAAAAAACAATCATGTAGGTTGTCTAAAAATAAAGTGCATTTAAACTCATTTGAGAGAATGCCTCTTAGTTTAATATGTATCTAAACTAAGACCATTGGTAGTGTTCATGGAGAAGATAGAACCTGGTCAGAGACCAGTGCTAAAAGCATAAGGCTGTCTTCAAATAACTTCTGCAGTGGAACTGCTTCTGAGACTGGAATGCAAGACAAGAATCAAAGTTTTAATTCTGAGTTGCAGAGAAGGGAAAGAGACCATGTTCATAGCAGTGCCAACATTTGAAGTGGAGCCTTACATATTTTATCACCTATAAATGGAAGTAGTTAACCCTGGAAGAGATTGCCAAAAGAATAAAAACACTTAACTCAGTTGGAAAAAAAAAATCAGTATCAAACCAAATGCTCACCGAGGGAAATTAGGGGACTCATACTCGTCACAAAACATCCAAGAAATGAAACACATAGGGATCAATGTAACAAAGGTATCTATGCTGAAAAGTACAGCACCTTGAAAAAGGCAATGGAACAGACTTCAGAAAATGGTAAGACAATCCTCACTCGTGGATAAGATGAACTTTGGGAAAATGGCCACAGTCCCAACTCTGTTACACAGACTTAATGGAATCCCAATCCAAGTACCATTAACACACCTGACAGAGGAGAGAGGAATACTCCATAAACTTATTTGGAGACAGAAGAGACTTAGAACAGCAGAAACAATTCTCAAGAAGAAAGAGAAGGCAGGGCCAGCCAGAGAACTTAGCAGTGCCTACTTAGGCAGGTGCAGTGGTCAGTGTTGGATCCCCAGCATGCCCTGCTGGGCCCACCCTCCGGAAGTGCTGTGAGGAGAATGGGACTGGGCCTGGTGGTGCAAGCCTGTAATCCCCGTGCTTGGGAGGCTGAAAACAGGAGGATCGCTAGGAGTCCAATCTATGTAGCGAGGCCCTGCAGACCCCACAGACCCTGTACTAAATATATATTAAAAAAGAAGAAAGGAAGAGAGAAAGCAGCCAGGCATGGTGATGCATGCCTGTAATCCCAGAATTTGGGAAGTTGAGGCAGGAGGATAATTGTGAGTTGTGAGTTCAAGGACAGCCTGGGATATAAAATGAGCTCAAGGCCAGCCTGAACTGCATATTGAGGCCCTGTCTCAAAAAGCAAGCAAGCAAGCAAACAAACAAACGAACGCACCCAGAGAAGCAGGCTTAGATCCTCATGGTGGTTTGTTGGAGTGCGTTCTGGGGCTGAGGGTGCAGCTCATGTGCTCGAGCCCCTGCCTGGGAAGTGCAAGGTCTTGAGTTCAAGTCCCAGTACCAAAAACAAACAAACAAACAAACAAACAAAAAAACCCAACAAAACCCAGAAGGACAAAGCAGGGAGCATTAATATTCCTGACTTGAAATTATAGTACAGGGGCCAGGGAGATGGCTCAGTGGAATAAGCGCTTCCCTGGCAAGTGCAAGGGCCTGAGTTCAATCCCTCATTCCACACACACACACAAAAAGAAATTATAGTACAGAGAAGCTGTGATTAAAAACAGAATGGTACTAGCAAAACAAACACAGACCACAGGATCAATGGAGAAGATTAGAAGATGCAAGAACTACTCCAAACACTCTAACGCTTTATATTTGACAGAAGAGCCACACAGGTTTTCTCAGAGAAAGACACCCTCTTTAGTAAGTGGTGGTGGAAGTACTGGTTTTCCACATGTGAAAGATTAAGACTAGACCCGTGTCTATCACCATACATGAAACTAAAATTGAAGTGGACCACAGACCTAACTATCAAAGTAGAAATGCTAAGCCTGTTGGGAGAGGAAATAGGCAGAATGCTTGAAGGCACAGGTGTAGGCCAAGGTTTCATGAAGAAAATTCTGATGACCTGGGAAATAGTACAATAAATAACTGGGATTTTATCTTAGTTCAAAGATTTTTCACAGCAGAAGATATCAACAGTGTGAAAAGACAACCCACAGAGTGGGAAAATATCTCAGCCGGTCGTCTCTCAGACAAAGGACTTCTATGCGGGCAGGCGTGGTGGCGCACACTTGTAGCCCTAGAACTCAGAGGCTGAGGCAAGAGCATAGCCATGGGGTTGAGGCCAGCCTGGGTTACATAAGCATGCTCAAGACTACACAGCAAGCCCCTTTTTGAAAAAAGGACTTAGGGTGCAGCAAGCTAGCTCAGCAGACTAAGCACCTGCTTAGGCAAGTACTGGACCTGGGGTTCAATCCCAGGCACCACCACATGCAGTGCTGGCCTCACCCGGCCTTGGTGGTACAGGCCTGGGGAGGCTGAGACAGGAAGATCACTATGAGTTTGAGCTGGGTAGCGAGAACCTGTACCAAATATATATATATATATATATATATATATATATATATATATATATATATATATATATATACACACACACACACACACACATATATATATATATATATATATATATATATATTTTATCAAAATAAACTTAAAATAATAATAAAGTTTACAGTTGAATTTTTTTCTCGTGCAAGAAGTAGTGCGCCGGCCTGTGCTTCCCCAGGAGAAGCAGGCCTGTGTTTGTTTTGCTAGTACCATTCTGCACTGCTGCCCGCGTCACACCATCTCCAGCGGCCTGCAGCCTGCAAGGCCGTCTCTGTGTTGAACCCTGAGGTGGACAAAGTGGCTTGGAGGTGCAAACTCTTGCTCAGAACAAGCGTCCGGCACAGGGCAATCAGCACCTAGTGCTGGAAGGGCTCACTTTTTTTATTTTAAAGAAAAAATAAAACAAGATAGTAGGAAGGTAACAGTGGCTAATACACTGTGTATGGTTATCTTTAAACTAGTTACCCAGAATATAAGATATCGGTGTTGAGCTTCCCAAACAACATCAGCGCAAACTTTTCTTTTCAGTGGACTAAGAGACGTCAGTAGCCCAAGTATCCACATATATATATATATATATATATATATATATATATATATATATATATATATATATATGCGGCTTTTGCCTCCCTCCTTTTCTCCATTACACCACGTCCGTTTCTCTTTCCTTTTGAAGTTTCTTCCCACTTTAGAACATCTATTGTACGCTTGTGTATTATTTACTTTTTCAGCTTCTCACACTAGAGAGACAATATGATGCTTACACAAGTGTGTCTGGTTTATTTGACTTATGAGTATGGTCCCAAGTTGCAACCCTTTACCTATAAAAGTTTATCTTCTTTATGGATGAATAGTACTCCATTATATAAAAGTGCCACTTTTTTTTTTACCCATTCTTTGATTGATTGGCATTTGGTTATTTCCCAAGTCGAGCTATTACAAGTTGTGCTGCTGTAAGCATAGATGCACATATATCACTGTGTTACGCTGCTTTTAATTCTTCTGGAAAGATGTCCAGAGAGGGAATAGCTGGGCCAAATGAGGCCTCCCACAGTAGCTTTTGAGGAATCGCTGCCCTGATTTCCACGGCGGTGGCGCCAGCCCGCACTCCCCGACAGTGGAGGGCTCTTCCGCCTCCAGCATTGGTTACTGGTTGGCTGCTTGGTAAGAGCCGCCCTTCCAGGCTGAGGTGGAGCGGAGGGCGTGCCTGCCTTGCTCTTGCAACCCTAAACTCGTCTTTGATGCATCCATTTGCTGCGTGCACTTCTTCCTCTGAGGAGTGAGTATTCAGCTCAGATGAGCACTCTTGGATTGGGCCTTAAAACGTGGAAAGTCTGATTTTTTGAGTTCTTAATTGCTCTTGATGGTAATCGTTTGTCTGAGGAAGAGCTGGCAAACATTTTTCCCACATTGCGTGCTGTCCATTCACTCTTTTCCTGTGCAAAAGATTTTTATTTTTAATTTTTATCTTATTTTTAAAAATTTTGTGTAATTGGTACAGGGTCTCACTATGCAGCTCAGACTCCCAGTGATCCTCCTGGTTTAGCCTCCCCAGCACTGGGGCGACAGGCGTGGGCCACCATACCCGGTCTTGGTGGCTGGCTGAGTGCACCCTGGGGAGAGAGAGGCCCGCACTGCATGGGGTGCTGGGGGGTCAAACCCAGCCAGGTCTTTGAGCTTGCCTAGGCAGGCGTTTAGACCGCTGACCTATCTCTATGTCCACAGAATCTTTTTAATAAGAGCAATACACCAACGTCTTCAAGAGTTTTACTTATTCTATCTTCCAGCAGATTTAATGTTTTGGGTTTTCTTGTTTTGTTTGTTTTGAAGTACCAGGGATTGAACTTGAGACCTAGTACTTGCCAGGCAGGCCCTTATACCACTGAGCTATATCCCCAGCCATAATGTTTCTTTTTTAATATTTAGATTTTTGATGCATTTCAAATTCAGTTTGGTGCATGGTGAAAGATATGGGTCCAATTTTAATGTTTGGTACGTACAGTGCCAGTTTTTCCAGCACCATTTATTAAAGAGGGTATCTGTAGGAGTCCCCTCCAGGTTCTCCCCTCAGTTCAATAAGTTAATATTTGTAATCCCAAAGATACATTATTGGAATCCCACCAAATTAATTCCAATCTACCACTCCCAGTTCAACCCACAGTGGAAGAAAAGACACTAAAACATATTTACAATTATTGGGGAGCCAAGGGGCTCTAAGTCTAGCCATGAAGATGGTTTTCTGGAACAAAGAGGCTGACCCAGGGCCGCACCTGGGTTTATTCAGTGGGGGAGTGGCTTGAGGAAGAATGACTGAGAATTGTGGGAAGTAGGTGACTACTGTGAGCTGAGCTAGGTGGGGGGGGGGCCTGCATTTACCTCTGCCATATGCAGAGAAGGTAATCTGCATTATGCTGTGGAGACAGCATCTAATGTTTGGGGATCTGGTGCTCAGCCAACATGGAGACAATCTGGGCCAGGGAGATGGCTCAGTGGAATAAGTGCTTCCCTGGCAAGAGCAAGGGCCTGAGTTCAATCCCTGGTTCTGCCAAAACAAACAAAATGGAGACAAGCTCTCGACTGTCTAGAGCAGCTGCCCAGTGGTCCTCCACAGGCGTCTTTCTTCCCAGTAGGTATGCTTGGCATCCTTGTCAAAGATAAGTTGCTGGGTATTTCTGGAGTTGGTTCTACATCTTCTAGTCTTCCACTGATTTTCACATCTGCATTTTTTCAGTATCGTGCTGTTTTTGTTATGGCAGCTTTACACTGTAATCTCAAGTCACGGACTTCGCCATTGGGATGACACTGAATTATCACAGTACCTCCATCACAGAATTTCAGGTCAGAATGCTAATGCTCCCGGCCTTGTTTTTCTTGCTGAGAACTGTTTTTGTGAGCTTAGGTCTTTTCTGGCTCCAAATGAGATTTACGGTTGTTTTCTCTAATTCTGTGAGGTGTGCTTTTGGAATTTTGATCAGAATTACATTAAATCTGTATAGAAGTTTTGGAAGTATGGCCATTTTCAGTGTATTTGTTCTTTCTATCCCAGAACGAGTGATATCTTTCCATCTTCTGGTATCTACTTTAATCTCCTTTTTCAGAGGAGATTTTAATGTAGTTTTCAGAGTAGACATTTTTAACATCATTAAATTGATTCCTAGGTATTTCTTTTTTTTTGATGCTTTTGGGAAAGGTGTTGTTTCCCTAATTTCTCTCTCAGTGAGTTTGCTATTTATATACAGGAAAGCTGTTGATTTTTTAAAAATCATTAATTAATTAATTAATTGATTGATTTGGCACAGGGCCTCACTATGCCTCTCAGACTCATAGTGACCTTTCTGTCTCAGCCTCCCCAGCACTGGGATTGCAGGCTCACACCACTGGTTTTGGTGGCTGGCATGGTGCACCAGGGTTCCAGGGCTGGCATGGCATGTGGCACCAGGGAGCAAACCTGTGTCCTTGCATTCACCAGGCGGGCACTTAGAATGCTGAGCTATCTTACCCGCCCAGGCTGCTGATTTTTCAATGTTGACTTCGTATACATTTATGCTGCTGAATTAGCTTATTAAACATAGAAGGTTTTTTTGGTGGAGGGTGTGGGGGATCAAACTCAGGACCTTGCCCTTGCCAGACAGGCACTTACGTGGCTGAGCTATTTCCCTGCCCCTAATCTAGAGGTTTTTTAGTAGAATTTTTTGGGTCTTCTGTGTATGTCATTTGAAAATAATGATAGTTTAATTTCTTCCTTCTGTTCTAGACACACGGACACCATTTTGTCAAAATGAGCCCATGGAACCCCCCTGGGAACCCACCCTCGTGGCCTTGGACTACTATCTCGGTCCTGGAGATGGGTATGGATGCATACCTGCAGATCCAGAATGGAACATAACTATTGCTCCCAGGAATGTGTGTCCATAGTCTCCTACAAGGAGGGCCCGAGACACTCAAGTCAGTTTTGGTCTGAAGCAAGGAGAGGACAAAAATGCACACAATAAGGCTCATGCATTCCACCCCCATTCCAGCCCCAGTGACAGTCCTGATCAGACATGGGGAATTGACTCTGGCCCACTGGAAAAGATCCAGAGGACACTTCATCATCCAGTGACAACCTCTGCACACAATCCCCAAGATGATGGGAACAGACCACCTTAAGTCACCCCTCAGTTAGCTGAATAAGAGAAAAATGAGTCAGTTCTGAGTCCCCCAGACATGGAACATATGCTACAGCCCCCAGTGGCCTGAGCAGCAGCTCCCCAGGGATTGCTTCCCATCTTGGCTTTTCTTAGGTCTGTACCTCCCTGTTACCATGCAGTTCCCCCATATGCACTTTCTCAGAAAGGCTCGCACAAAGGTAAAACAGCTGCTGTTTTACCTTCACTCCCCACTTACGGAAACTTAACTTGTGTCCTCCCACCAGGGACCTCCACCACACCCCCACACATCAGGCCATCTGGCACCTGGCAAGAGGCTGACTGCCTCTGACAATACCCATTGCTCCAGTGCCAGCGGGGAAAGACATGCCTGGATGGTCCCCCAAAGGTGCCTGTGCCCTTCTTACCATCTTGCCACAGGCACAAGCCTATAAGGACGGAGTCAGGGTCCTAGCCCCAAAGCCCTCTCACAGCTCTGAGGGCCATCGAGGTAATCCCAGTCCCAAGTGGATGAGCCTAGCTGTTCAGCCATGCTCGGAGCAGCTGTCTAGCTGCTGGGAGAGTGGGGCCAAGCCAGTCAGCTGAGGCCACTGAGTGAGAATCTCCGAAGTCCACATGAGACGATGCCACTGTTATGGGACGAAATAGAGCTCTTCCTGGTGTTGTCCTCCAAACTAGAAGGGATTTAGTTTTAGCACTTTCTTTCTTTTCTTTTTTCTTTGTTTTTTTCTTTTTTTTTTTACAACAAGGAGGAGTTTGTAATGTCCTAAGAGAAAACTGCTGTTTCTATGCTAGTAAGTCTGGAATAGCCAAGGAAGGTTGACAACAATTGCAAGAGAGGTTGCATAACAGGGTTCAAGAATGAAACCAGAAACAGGGATGGGAAGATGGCACTGAAGGTAAAGAAGGAAGCCCCTGCCCCTCCCAAAGCTGAAGCCAAAGCAA
Organism: Ctenomys sociabilis; assembly: GCA_004027165.1. Classification (NCBI taxonomy): domain Eukaryota; kingdom Metazoa; phylum Chordata; class Mammalia; order Rodentia; family Ctenomyidae; genus Ctenomys; species Ctenomys sociabilis. The sequence continues at coordinate 1,273 of PVKA01043065.1, read as the reverse complement.
AAGTTTGAAGGCCAAGAAGGCTGTGCTGAAAGGTATCCACAGCCACAAAAGGAAGATAGGAACGTCACCCACCTTCCACAGTCCCAAGATACTGTGGCTCCAGAGGCAGCCCAATACCCTCAGAAGAGCTCCCCCAGGAGGAACAAGCTTGACCGCTGTGCCCTCATCAAGCTCCCCCGACCACAGAGCCAGCCATGAAAAAGATTGAGGACAGCAACACACATTGTGGATGCCAAAGCCAATAAGCTCTGAAGCTCTATGACACCGATGTTGCCAGGGTCAGTACCCTAATCAGGCCTGATGGAGAGAGGAAGGCGTATGTTTGGCTGGCTCCTGATTAGATGCATTCATTGGGTGTTGTCAACAAAATTGGGATCATCTAAACTGAGTCCAGCTGGCTAATTCTAAATATATACTTTTATTTTCAGTTTAAAAAATAAAAATAAAATACAAAAAGAAAGAAGAAAGAGAGAGAGAGAGAGAGAGAGAGAGACAGAGACAGAGACAGAGACAGAGAGACAGAGAGAGAGAGAGAGAGAAAAGAAGGAAGGGTGGCCAAGGCCTAACTCTCCCCGGCTGGGGCCTCCTCTGGGGTCCCCGAGGGCTCTTTCGCTGATTCTCCGGGTCTGGCCCCACTTGATTGAGGGCGTCACTCGCTTTGCTTCCGAATGGACCAACGTCATAAGTCTTCAAATGGTCCTAAGAGCTGTCCCTTCTTACGCAGCTTTGGATAGGAGGAACAGCCCCAACACTGAAAAATATCCTGAGTAATAACAAGAGGGGAAAACGAAAAGAAAAAACTGTAGGAAAAAAAATCATTCTTTAAAAAATGTGTTCCTTTTGAAACTGCATAGCTCTGTAACTGCTTCATCAGCTACTTTGGTGACCCTGTAACCACCAGTGTAACGGGACGTGGAGGGTGCCTGCGTGCATCAAGCTTCGTGTCTCTGCTCCAGCCTTGACGGATAGCGCGCCCTGCACTCGCCACCAGGCTGCTCTGTCCTGCCCCTGCTCCCCCCGCAGGCATGTCGGGCCTGGCTTGGCTGGTCAGGAAGGTTCCTGGCCAGGCTGCTGGTGTAGACCAGAGTGCTCACGGCCTCCCGACTGCCTTGAGTGCAGCTCTGTTCCCAGACTCAGTTTCGCTGCAACCTTACATCGTGTGGGCCACGTGGACAGTGTCTTAGCTCTGTGGTCAGCGTCAGACACCAGGATGCGTCATGGTCTTGGTTGCCTACGTGGATTCCCATAGACACAGGAGAGGGGTGTGTGTGTG
>PVKA01043064.1:0-16984 GCA_004027165.1 Ctenomys sociabilis | reverse complement strand
GATCAGCCTGCTGTGCCAGCTCTGCTCCCAGGGCATGCTGAGCCAGCGATTGAGACTGGGCGTGATGGCACATGCCTGTAATCCTAGCACTTGGGAGGCTGAAAAACAGGAAGGATCACTGCAAGTCCAAGCTGTGTAGTGAGACCCTGTAGACTCTGTACTAAAGACATTAAAAATAAATTAAAGAATTATTTATTGTTATTAGAGTTACTGCTTTTAATGATCAAGTAAAATGACAGGTAGTGTGGCCTGTGCCTGTAGTCCTAGCTATTCAGTGAACACAGCAGTATGATCCCTTAAGCCTGGGCAACATAGATCAGTTTGATAAATGGGCTATTAAGTGTCTCAAACTGACCTAAATTATCATCCAAAAAATGTTTATCCTAATGTTGGATAGATTATCAATAGAAAATATAAGCTTGAATTTGAGCTAAAAATCACGTTAAAGAAATACTCACTTTTGAGCAGTATTTCTTTGGGCAAAACTTTAGGGTGAAATGAATACCCGAGGTGGTGTCTATTGCAAATGATAGGAAGGGTTCACATGCTGCAATCGCTCTGCCATTCTCTTTCTTTCTTTCTTTTTTTTTTTTTTTTTTTTTTTTTTTTTTTTTTTTTTTTTTTTGTCTTTTTGAGACAGGGTCTCACTATGCAGTTCAGGCTGGCCTTAAGCTCACTTTGTAGCTCAAGCTGGTCTCGAACTCACAACAATCCTCCTGCCTCAGCCTCCCAAGTGCTGGGATTACAGGCTTGCGCCACCAAGCCCCGGCCTCTTTTTTGTTTTGGAGAAGGGGTCTTACTATATTGCCCAGGCTGGAAGAAAGGATCTTGTGCTATGTTGCCCAGGCTGACCTCAAACTGCTTCACTTATGATCCTTCTGCCTTGGCCTCCTAAGTAGATGGGATTACATGCCCAGCTAGTAAGTTGTGGTGGGAGGGAAGAGAAAGAGATTGGTTCTGGAGACAGAAGAAAGGGCCTCTGCACTGAGCTACAACCCTAGATTTTTGTTTATTTTTTACTTTGAGACTCAGTTTCTCTAATACATCTACTAGGCTGTGCCTAAACTTGTAGTCTTACTGTCTCGGTCTCTCAGAATGCTAGGTTTATAAGCACATACATCTATGCCAGCCTTAAAAAAAAAAAACATAAAACACGGAAGTATTAGATTCCCCAATTTTTATAGTTCATGTTGTTTTATTTAAGTAAAGGTAAATTTACTCAGTATTATAAATTGTAAATTAAAAAATTTACTCATATATTTTGAAATGTCAGTGTTCATTCTTAGTCTTGTAAGCATCAGTTACATGGTTGAGTTATTCATTTTTAGAACAGTTTTCTAGAATAAGAAATAAATCTTTGACCATGAATGTTAAAGTTGCCAGTGAATGGATTGAAGCTCATCCTGGATCCCCTGCCCACTAATACTAGCGATTGAACCCAGGGTGGAGTTAACACTAAGCCAATACCCCTGCCATTTTTTAAGTGTAAATGTATTTATTTATTTTAGACAGGATCTCACTAAGTTTCTAAGGTGGCACTGCATCAATTTCAGTTTCCCCAAATCTGGGATTACAGACATACCTAGTGTCTTCTGGTCTCATACTCCCATCAGTCAACTGCTAGTACTAAAATGCAATTGCTGTTTTTGTCTTCCTCAATAGGAGATCTCTGTGCAATCTTCAGAGAGCTGGCTGCTGACCTGACTGCTCCTGATGTCCAGGTGGCAGCATCTTCATTTTTACTTCCACCTCTTTGTCATCAGGATGATCTTTTGATATTAAGTCCTTTGCTCCAAGAGACTGACCATAAATTTATTGAAGAACAGGTATGATTATTTTTAAGGAACTTGGGTAGATTCATTCTTTAAATAGCAATTTTTTTAATTTTATATACTCTTTATTCTTTCAGCTCCTGCTTGATAATGGGGTTTATTGTGGAAGTCTGGAATATGACCCTCATTCCATTTATCAGAAAAATATAGAGGGAGATTCTGTACCTAAGCCCCTACCTCCAACACTGTCAGTTATTAGCTCTGCAGCTAAACTCTTCGGATTTGTCTGTGCCCATGCAGGAGAAACTCAGAGGTAAGTCTTTTCAGTGGTTTATTTATCTCAAATATGATTGATTCAGTGAATGCTTAATGGAGAGCTCATGTGTAAGAAGAATTGCTAGAAGATCTTATTAACATAAAGAATGTCTCAATAAATAACAGATAAAGTTAAGGTAAAGATTCTTGTCTGCTCATTTGGCTGTCATGAATAAAAGAACTATTAAATGACCCAAAACACTATTGTGTATACAGTACTGTGCCCACTATTAGATCATTATCTAGCTGGCAATATAAATTAAAAGGTCAGTAATGATGCTATTGATTTACAAGTAATTGTTATTTAAAAAACTAAAATTTTTTTTGCTTCTACCAGGTTTTCTTACTTTGGAAATTTTATGCAACCATTACAGGTTCAAGTGCTGGTCTTCATTTAGGTGGATTTTAAAACACTGATTCTGTCAGTTCACTTAAAATGAACTTTGAGCCATCAAAAACAATAAAAGTGAAGTGATGGATATGTTGATAATGTGATTGTGAAAATCATTTTAAGGTGAAACTGTATACCCTAAATGGTTATGTCAATTTTTCCCCATTAAAACTAGGAAAAAAGAGCATTAAAATAGTATTCCCCACAATGAAGGTATTTATGTATTGTAAACATACACTAATTTTTTAAAAAGGGAAGAAAAACAAAAATAGTACTATGAAGGGATTTCTCTGCAATAAGAAAATGTAAAATATAAGATGTTGCTCCTATAAAGAAATTTTGTTTTTCAAAACCAAGGACTAAAGCAGGTATGGTGGCACACGCCTATAATTCCACCACTTGGGAGGCTGATGCAAGAGAGTTGCTGTGAGTTTGAGGCCAGCCTGGGGTGCATAGTGAGACCCTATCTCTAAAACATAAGAAATATTGATAAGATTTTTCAATGAGAATGGTAGTTTCCTCATTGATAGCTAGGCATAACCTTTCTTAGGGATCAAAAAATCACTGTCCAGAAAGTTTTGTTATCTAAGAAACTAGGAAATGGATCTCTCACACACATTATTCTGGCTAATAGTTGATAAATAATTATAATTCTCATGCATTTATATTCTCTTCTTCACTTTTTCCTCTTTTCATCCCCTTCTTCCCTTTCTCCCTCTGTCTCCCTTTGTCTTTCCCTCCCTTTCTCTCATGCTGGGCTAGCAATGCATTTGACTGTATCATTTTATGTAGTTATATCTTTCTGAGGATACCAATTAGATTGAGAATTTACCTTGAACTCATTATAATATTTAAATATTTTAGTCTTATCAGTAATATATTTCTGATAAAACTTCTTGGGATAGTTTACTTCCAGTGCATAAAAAAAAAAAAGAAATGAAAATTAGGTGGAATTTTATTGGCTTTAGTTTTTAAAAAATGTTTTTTCCAAATTTATTTATAGTTTTTGTATATATTATAACTATGAAGTTATGGTCTAGTGATGTTTAAGACAGTAAAGTATTATCAATGGATAAATGATATGAGGAAAATCACAGATGTCTAGAATATTCAAAGAAAGGTTCATGGAAAGGATGACATTTCAATTAGTTTCTGCTATTTTATAAGGCATACAATTAAAATAATTATATTAATAGAACAATAAAATGGATGAAACACAAATGGATTTATAGTCAAAGAGAAGCACTTATTCCACTGAACCATCTCCCCAGCCCCTATAGTCAAAGATTTAAATTGAGCATATTCCTAAGTAGCTCCACTGGCACATACCTTATTGCCAACTTCTTGGCAAGAGAATTGCAGGTTTGAGGCTAGCCTGGGCAACTTAGTAAGATGCTGTCTCAAAATAAAATGGAGAAGCCTGGCATGGTGTATATACCTGTAATTCCAGAACTCAGGAGGATGAGACAGGAGGGTTGTCTTGAGTTCAAATCCATCCTGTACTGCATAGTGAGACCCTATCTCAATAAAACTAAATTTGCTAATAAAAGTATTATTAAATTGAGACAGACATGGTCATGCACACCTATAATCCCGGCACTTGGGAGACTGATGTAGGAGAATTGATGGAAGTTCAAGGCCAGCCTGAATTACATAATGAGACTGTTTCTCAAAAGAAAAAAAATTGAAAAAACGTCTGAAGCTGGGCTGGGGAAATGGCTCTGCGGTCTAAGCTCCTGCTTGGCAAGTGCAAGGATCTGAGTTTAATCCCCAGTACTGCATACCATGCTGCCCAGAAACCAGGCGTGGCAGTACATGCCTGTAATCCCAGCACTGGGGAGTTTGAGACAGGAGGATTATTATGAGTCTGAGCTGCATAGTGAGACCTTGTATCAAATAAAAGTTTTTAAGAAAAAAGTCTGACGTATTATCTTAGCACACTTGCTAGCATGTGTAAGGCTCCCAAGTTCAGCCCCCAACATGACAAAATAGTACCAGTGGGATGACTTCAATGAACTATAATACTATAATAATAAGGAAGAGGAAGTTTATTTTCTTTAAGTGTTGTTGATTATGAATAAAAGCAAAACCTATCATTCTGTTTAGATTCTGGCTGAACAAAAGTAATAGTCAACTTGGCCATGGTTCTGCACACCTGTAATCACAAAACTCCAGAGGCTGAGGCGGGAGGGTTGCCTGGGCTAAGTAAGTGAGTTCAAGGCCAGCCTGCACTACATAGTGAGATCCTGTCTCAAAAAAACAAGCAAGGGCCAAGTCGATGGCTTTGTGAAATAAGTGCTTCCCTAGCAAGCGCAAGTGTCTGAGTTCAATCCCTGGCTCCACAAAAAAAAAAAAAAAAACAAGCAAAAAAAGTAGTCAGTGGTTTGAGATTGTGTGTGCGTGCGTGCGTGCGTGGATGTGTGCGTGCGTGTGTGTGTGTTGGGGATGGAACCCAAAGCCTTTGCTCTTTATTTTCTATTTTGAGACAAGGTGTAAGTCATCATGCTGGGCTTGATTTTGTAATTTTCCTGAATAAGCCGCCCAGTATCCTGGGATTGCAGGTATGTACTACCATGAATGGTTTAGAGATTTTTTTTTTTTTTTTTTTTTTTTTTTTCCAGAACTGGGTATTGAACTCAGGCCCTTGTGCTTGCTAGGCAAGCACTTATTCTACCAAGCCATCTCCCCACCCCCTAGTTTGGAGATTTTTAAAGGATATGGTCTAGCACAATGCCAGATACTACAAAATAGGTTATAACAACTATCAGCAACCACCAGTTGGTAGCAAGAGGTAGAGGAGAGAGACTATATGGTAGTGTTATCCCAATTACAATACTTGTTTATGGGAAATTTTTGAGGGGAGGCCTTATATTTGCATCTCTACAGATGAAAAATCTTAAAGGGTCTTTTTTATGTTTTGGGGTGGGTTTTTTGTTTGTTTGTTTTGTTTTTGTTTTTGAGGCAAGATCTTACTATATGGTTCAGGTTAGCCTTGAACCCACTGTGTAGCCCAGGCTGGCTTCAAACTCACACAGAGAGCCGGGCGTGGTGGCGCATGCCTGTAATCCCAGCACTAGGGAGGCTGAGGCAGGAGGATTGTTGTGAGTTCGAGACCAGCCTGAGCTACAAAGTGAGCTTAAGGCCAGCCTGAACTGCACAGTGAGACCCTGTCTCAAAAAAGACAAAAAAATACACAAAACAAAACAAACTCACACAGATCTTCCTACCTCAGCCTCCTAAATGCTTAAAGTATCCAAATATTTGGCACACACAAAGCCCTGGGTTCACTTGCTAGCACTGCAAAAAAGAAGAGAAAAAATAAAGTATCTGTATTTAATAGATGAATGTTTCAAAGTATTTTGTGTTATTGTGGTATCATGTTTATGATTATATTTTTTTCTTCTCTTCTTCCTGTCTCTATCTCTGTCTCTGTCTCTGTCTCTCTCTCTCTGTCTCTCTGTCTCTCTCTCTCTCCCTCCCTCCCTCTCTATTTTTGTGGTACCAGGGGTTGAACTCAGGATCAGGACCTTGTGCTTGCCAAGCAGGCAAGTTTTACTACGGAGTTAAGACTGGCCTTGTACTCACTTTGTAGCCCAGGCAGGCCTCCAACTCAGGGTGACCCTCCTAACTTAGCCTCCCAAGTGCTGAGATTATAGGTGTGCACCATGCCCTACCTAAATTACCTTTGAAAATAGTTAATTCTCTATTCTGACTATAGAAATTATTTTTTCTCCCACTAGTTCTGGGGATTCAACCAGGACCTTCACAATGAGCTACATTCTCATCTCTTTCTTAATTTCTTATTTTGAGACAAAGTCTTGTTAAGTTGCCCAGGTGAAACTCAAATTTATAATCCTCCTGCCTCAGCCTCCCAATGTTGGGATTACAGGCTTGTGTCACTGCTTACCTTGACTAGAATTCTGAAAATAAGAAAACTTTGCATTGTTAATATTAAAGCACTGAAATTAGGACAAAATATTTTATTACTGGTCTTGACTCAAAAAATTTGATTTTTTTTCAAAAATATGGTTTAAAAAAAATGCAGCGGCTAAGTGTGGTATGCACACCTGTAGTCCCAGGTCTTGGGATTTTGAGCCAGGAGACTTGGCATGAGTTCAAGGATACCCTGGGCTACATAGTTAGTCCCTGTCCCCAAAAACATTTACAGGTATTTCTGTTAAGATTTAGATGTACAATTCCCCCCAATGATCTCATGCAGAGATGAGTTCAGTTGCAGAATATGCTGTTGGGAAGTAGGGCATTGACTAGAGGGGGATCACTGAGGGCATGACCTGGTGGAGTATATTCATCTTCCTGCTCATCTTCCTTCATCTGTTTCCTAGTTGCTGTGTTTGACCAGCTTTGCTTCCTAGGCACCATGCTATTTCTGCCTTGGAGGCAGCTGGCTGTGGACTAAAACTGCGAACTAAAATAAACCTGTCCTCTTAGTTATGGTTGTTGGGCAATTTGTTCCATTACTGGAAAGTAACTAAGACAAGGTCAAAGTTTATAATATTACAACAAAATTTTCAAGCTCTGCCATTAGGCAGTTTTAGTAATATGTGACAATTCCATTATATATTATTGTATTCCAGATATCTAGGCTATGATCTGATAATTTAGATCTTCAAACATGTAGGCTTGATCATATAGTTGTATTTAATTCTTTGTGTCATATTTACCCTCTATAATCTTACTAGTGGGAAAATTAAGTCTTAAATGCGTCCTTGTAAAAAAAAATGCCTGGAATGTAGTAGTCTTGAATAATGGGAAAAAATTTATATGTAAGATATATATTTGATCATATAATAGGGCTGGCCAGATAGCTCAACAGACTAAAGTGCTTATTTCAGCAGAGCACAAAGGCTGGGGTTCAATTCCCAGCATGCCATGCCAGTCCTGCACCCGGGGCATGCTGAGACTGAGCTTGAGTCTGGGCGTGGTGGCATGGGCCTGTAATCCCAGCTCTTGGGAGGCTGAATACAGGCAAATCACTGCAAATCCAATCACATAGTGAGACCCTGTAGACCTGCCCTAAATTTATAAAAAAAGAAAAAACAAATCATATAATAAAAAGTGGCCTGTAAGTCTTAAACTAGGAAACTGTTAAATAAATTCTATTGCCAGACTAGTTGTAAATGGCTATAGAAAATTCATTCAGTACAGTAAGATGAGAAAATCCTCATAGTGTTTAGGAAGAAAAACATAAGTTATTAAGAAGATATGTGTAATGTGACCCCAGTTCTTTTTCTTGTTTCTTTCTTTCCTTCTCTTTCTGCCCTTCCTTCCTTGCTTCCTCTCTTATATTTGTCTGTCCATCTTTTTTGTTTTCTTTTTTTTTTTTTTTTTTTTTTTTTTTTTTTTGTGGATCTGGGGATTAAACTCGGGCCCTTGAACTTGCCTAGGAAGTACTTACTCTACTGAGCCATCTCCCTGGCCTCTTTCTTTTTCTTTTATTGGGAGTTAATCCCAAATCTTCCACCATGCTAAGCAAAAACTTTACCACTGAACTATAAATTGCTTAGTGTAAGGTCAAACTTAGATTATTTTGCCTCAGCCTTCCAAGTAGCTAGGATTACAGATATCATTTTTCTAAAAGTTACTTCCATGCTGTGCCAGTGGAAAAGAGTTTTTCCAAATTCAAATTCTTAGTGCTTCACCTTTTTTTTTTTTTTTTTGCAGTATCAGGAATTGAACTCAGGACCTTGTGCTTGCCAGGCAAGCACTTATTCTACTGAGCCATCTCCCTGGCCCCAGCTTCACCATTTTTATTATACTCTAGGAGTTGACTTTATATATACTGCTTTCCCAAATCCATATGATTTGCATGTAGCCTCACCTTCCTTTTTCTTTTATTTTTTGTACCCTTAGACTCTTTTATGACCTATCCATTTTGCTTTGAGAATAGAATTGCTCTTTGAAACAGAACTGTATCACGATGATAGGGTTCTAGTTCAGGATTCAAGGACATTTTTAGAAGTACACTAAGGTCATATAAAATACCCTGTTTATATCTACTCAATGCAATAATTGCCTTTTATATTCTACCAGTACATTTAAAAGCCTACTACAGGGGCCAGGGAGGTAGCTCAGTTGAGTAGGCACTTGCCTGGCAAGCACAAGGGCCTGAGTTCAATCCCTGGTTCCACCAAAAAAAAAGCTTACTACATACCAAACACAAGATACCAGAGGAGGGCAGGGGAGATGGCTCAGTAGAATAAGCATTTCCCTGGCAAGTGCAAGGGACTGAGTTCAATCCCCAATTCCACCAAAAATAAAAAATACATAAGATACCAGAGGAATGAAGATAAATTATGAGGTATTGTTACTGATATCAAGGCAAAGGTGGAATTTTACATTCTGCAAAATGACCTTCAGTATTATTCCACCTTTCCTGATTTAAAGGGAGAGAGATGAAAGGAAATATTTGAGTTAGAATTAGTATCTCAGTTCTAGTTACTGATTTCTACTTCCTAACTTCTTTCTTTCTTTTTTTCTTTCTTTATTTTTTTTGCGGAACTAGGGATTGAACTCAGGCCCTTCTCCTTGCCTGGGAAGTGCTTAGTCTACTGAACCATCTCCCTGGCCCCACTAACTTTTCTCTTTAAAGAAGAAATTGATTAAAAAAATGCTTGTTTCATAATTATTTAGCTTTCATGTTAATATAAGGAATTTAAGCCTCTGTACTAGGGCCAGCCAAATAGCTCAGCAGACTAAGGCGCCTGCTTAGGTAGAGTGCAGTAGCGGGATGTGCCATGCTGGCCCCACACCCGGGGTGCGCTGACATTGCAGTTGACACTGTAATCCCATTGTAATCACAGTTCTAGGGAGGCTGAAAACAAGAGAATCACTATGAGTCCAATCTACATAGTGAGACCCTATAAACCCTGTGCCAAATACCAAAAAAAATCTGTACTATATGGACATAAAAAGCAATTCATACAACTATATAAATAACTGTTTCAACATTCAAACTAGACATTCACCCCAGACCAAAAATAATATGCTACATAGTAGAGCCAGGCATGCTAGCACACACCTGTGATCCCAACTCAGGAGGCCATAACAGGAGGTTCAAGAGTTTAGAGCTAGCCTGAACTGTAAGTAAATTTAAAGCCTGTCTGTCTCAAACAAACAACAGCAGTAGTAAAGATAACAGCAAAACCCACAGTTCTATAGTAATTTGTTTGTTTTCCAATACTGGGGATTATTGTGCTTGCTTCAGCACATGTATTAATACTAGGAATTATGAATAAAAAGCTACGTCTTCAGAATTTTTTTTTAAAACAAGTCTGGCTAAATTACTGAGTTTCCTAAGGTAGTCTTAACCTCCTAGGATGCTAAGATTATAGGTATGTGACAATAAAATTAGACTTTGTAGTAATCTAAAAGAATTTAGAATGTGAAACTTAAATAATACAGAGCACCCAGACCCATTCCTTCCCAAAAGCATTCCTGTTTTAGAAGTCATAGATAAGCCAGTGTTAATGATGTTAGCTTTAACACTTGTGCTGTGTGCCCTACTTTCCTCTTGTATCATTATTAGCTAAGCAGCAATACTTGTAATCTTACTGATTGATTATAGTTTGACCTGTGTTATACCCACATTGTAACTTTGCTATATAAATTACCCTTGACAAAGGGCTTCAGTGACAACCCACTTGGAACTCCTCCTGTATTTCAGGAGCTGTCTTTTAGGAAACCTTTCCTACTGTTGGATGGATGGATGGATGAATGGATGGATAACCTCTCTGCTTTTAAGAGTCTTTCATGTCTGGGTTCCAAGAGGGAAAAGTTATTGTAAGCTACTCAGTGCAAGTAACCTCTACATGTTTTGTGTAGAAAGTAGTTACTAGAATAACTTATTTTGCCCAAGTGAACTTTATTTTTCTTGAGGCAGGATTTCACTATGCACTTCAGGCTGACCTTGAACTCACTCTGTAGCATAGCCTGGCCTCATACTCACAGTGATCCTCCTACCTCTGCCTCCCAAGTGCTGTAGATGTGCACCACCATGCCTGGCCTCAAGTAAAATCTGTAAAAGGACCAGCCAGATAGCTCAGTGGACTAAAGCACTTGCTTAGGCAGGCACAGGGACCGGGATTCAATCCCTGGAATGCTGTGCTGGCCCCACCTGTAGGGCACACTGAAACAATGACTGAGATTGGGCATGGTGGTGCACACCTGTACTCCTAGTGTTTGGGAGGCTGAAAGCAGGAGGATCACTAGAAGTCTGATCTGTGTAGTGAGACCCTGTAGACCCTGTGCTAAATACATAAAAAGGTAAAATCTTTAAGTGATGCATTTCTAATTTTCACAAAATAATACTTTTTCTTTACTATCAGAATGGCTTATAATTAAAATATTTTTCTATTTATAATGTATTTTCTTTTCCCTAAAGTATTCTATATTCAATAACAGTTTATCTCATTTTAGTATTTGCAACAGAGCAAATTAGCAGTTGATTCTCATTTACATTTGACTTATTTTGTCTTATAAATCTTTAAATTTTGTTCTTTCCCATTTTAGCCTTCTTATATTGGCACAGCTTTCAAACAGAATAAAGCACACAAAAGGAGCTCGTCAGCAGATAGTTCAGTTACATGTTGTTTCTTCCATTTCTAATTTCTTGAAGGTAATCATTTGTCTAAAATACTCAAATTTTGTTCAATTTTTTTAAAGTATGGCTAATTACATTGGTTGGAGGAGGATATTTTTAAAAGGTTTTGTTTTCTTCATTTTTGTCTCTTGATGAAAATGTTTCAGGATTTAGGATTCTCCTTTTTCTTTTTTCCACATGATATTAGACCAAGAATTCATGTACCATTGGCCCATGGACTAAATCCAATTTGCAAAAAAAACAAAAAATAAATCCAATTTGCTGTTACATTTATGACTTACTATTTGTAAGCAATATATAGTAAGCTTCATTGATCATTCCTTTTATAGATATCATATTAATGTTCCTCTGAACATTTTTATGCTACCATGATAATTGATGGCCATATTGTTTGCCTGAAGGTAAAATCCTAAAATGTTTTATGGGAGGTAAATTAAATTGTAAGATCAGTACATGCATTTTTGTGTTTTGATTTTTAAAAACTATAAACATACTTGGTTAACCAGAACATAAATTTTAAGCTAGATAAGAGAATGTGTTACATTTATAGATTTGGATTATTATTCATGTATTTCAGTACATGGCTGGCTCCAAGGGAACATTAGGTTCAGAAGAAATGAGAAGACTTGCCCTAACATTAGTGTTGGAAGCACTGGAAAGTCATAGCTCCCTTTTGAGATGTGCAGCTGCAGAAGCATGGGCTAGATTAGCCCAAGTGGTTGATGATGGGGCTTTTACTGCTGGATTAGCTCAAGTTAGCTTTGACAAGTAAGTGAATTTCTTATTTTGATACTGATGAGTAGGGTTGGGAAGATAGCTCAGTGGTATAAGCAGTGCCTGGCAAGTGCAAGGTACTGAGTTCGATCCTTAGTATGGAAAAAAAAAAAATCAATGTAAATCTTCATGAGTGACAATATGGCCAATGTAAATCCTCATAAGCTTGCTGGTTTCTTGGAACTAGCTAGAACTTCATTCTAAGATTAAGAAAAGAAAATTGAGAGCATCTTCCCATCTCCCTGCCCTCAATCCTTTCTGTGTCCTCAGAATTAATAAAGGTACTCTCCCTTTTATTTCTGATTCTCTGCTATGTCACCCCTGCTGCTGCTGATAAACCTAACCTGTTGATGCTATGACTCAGATCAGTGAGTTGTCTAGCTCCCAGGCATCCCATGCCCCGGTTTTGAGCTCCCTCACTAAGCCACCTTCTACTTCTGCTTCTACTTCTACTTGTGCTTCTGCCTCTGCCGCCTGCCATGGCTAGCTCGCATCCAAGTCTGGCCAATCTCATTCCTCACTGGTGAGCCCAAACTCATCTTTCCGGGGATCTTGCTTGTTTTGTTTCTTCCTCATCTCAAAAATCTTTAGCTCATGTTGGGACCCCCCACACACACCCTTCCACATCTGTCTAGATACCCACTCTGCTTTTTCTAGGGATGATTGCTAAAGCAGGTGTTGGGCCTTCTCTCTTACACACATGCCGAGTTAGAAAGTGATATCTTTCTCCTGGAGAGGGTGACATTGGACTTTTGCCCTAATCTTTGGTTCACTTTAGTTCGGTCACAATGGGAAATATTCCTTCCTGTCCTCCAAGGCACACTTCCGTTATTGCTATGGCAAATGGCCAGAAATCCCTTTGTTGACTCTGAAAAGACGTCTCTCCTGGTTTCCTCCCTCTGTTATCCCCCCATCTTATCTGCCAGTACTACCCTCTCAACCCCTTCCTCCAGAAACTGTCTTGTCAGTCTCCTTAGGCTGTGTCTTTACTCCATCCCCTGTAACAACATCTCTGCCTTCTTCTTCTGCCTCTGCTTCCCCTGTGGATTCCACCACTACTCTTCCTCCCTCTCCTTTTTTTCCTCCCCCATATCAGAACCTATAGCCCCTCCTCCCATCTTTCTTCCTCCTACATTCCATACCTGCTCCTGTGCACCAAACTTCCCCTAGCTGTACTGCTAGCTTGGGACTATTCACTGTGTGGCCAGCTACCAGCATCTTGTGACCACGTGTTCACCCACCCCTACCTCTTCTGACATCAGAGCACTAAATTGTGGCGCCAGTCACATGATAGGTCACCGCCATCTTCTGAGCCATGGGGCTATCTGCCACCATCTTACGGTGGTTCCTCTTGTGATATCAACCTTGTAGCGCCTCATCATATGTTGGGCCACTGCCATCTCGCGGCCATCCTGTGATATATAGTAACGATAAATAAGAGGTTTTTATGGTTTTCAAATTCTTAGAAGAGATCTCTATTAATTGAGCTACAAAAGTTCTTATAAGTCTTTAAAATTACAAACTTAAGGTTATTATAATCTAATTTGGTCAAAAAATCAGAGTACACTCTGATTTTGTAAAGATGTTTGTGTGTTCTGTGTGTTTATGTGTTCATAAGTCATTCTCTGTACAGCTGTTCCTCTTTTTATTTGACCTTTGGAATATAGACTTAAAAGCATTCTTTCTCCTGAGTTATCATTTGATATCAAAATGGGTTTCCTCACAGGTCATCAAAAATTTTAAGGTTAATTAAACAAAATTCTTTAAAATGGGGAGAGATTATTAGACAGGACTTCAGTTGGTGAACAGAGGGTTAGCCAGCCTTTGCTTATTAGTAAGGAGCCCCCTAGTAATTGCTACTGTCTCTTGGGAAGACACCTCCAATAATTTGGTTATTGGTTAAAAGATAAAATTTGTCAGAAAAAAATTAAAATAAGGTTTTCTCCTAAAAGATGCTCTTAATATATGAAATGTATTTATGCCTTCCAAATGTACAATATTGGGGCTAGGAATATAGCTCAGCAGTATAACTGCCTGTCAAGTGTATAGTATTCTACAATGTAAATTTTATTTCAGATTTGAACATATGCCTTTCTTTTATGCCCTAGATATTTATAGTAAGAGGCTCATGTCAGGCCAACATAAGGTCATCAAATATTTCATCATGACTATTATGCTACACTACTGGGAGCAATACACTTAATTATTAAAATTTTATCTGTGTATTAAGCACCTTGAAATATTTGAGTGCTCAAATTATAATAGGCCACTAGGCCCAAAGATAATCTTAGTTTAAATGCCTAATCTAACCAGGGTACTATTGTTTCTTACCAACCATGGATATTCTAGTAGTTAAATCACTATAAGAATGTTAACAGACAACTATATTTTTACAGAGAACATGTGATATCAATACTCTAATGTAGATCCAGATCCTCTTTAAGGAACAGTTGTTATTAATTCCTATTTTATATCCCGATCCATTTCTTACATTTGTGCCACACTTAACAAGACAGATCTTGACC
Source organism: Ctenomys sociabilis (assembly GCA_004027165.1). Taxonomy (NCBI): domain Eukaryota; kingdom Metazoa; phylum Chordata; class Mammalia; order Rodentia; family Ctenomyidae; genus Ctenomys; species Ctenomys sociabilis. Next base: position 2,587 of record PVKA01043064.1, on the reverse strand, counting down.
CTTAACCCCACCAGGGAGACTTAATCCGGCTTTCTGTGTCTTCAATAATAAGACAAAAATTAACCATACACAGCACCATCTCTTTACTGTGACACTCAAAACTCCCATCAAAGTAGAAGCTAGGTAAGGTGATGCAAAGCCTAAACAAAATGGTACCACCTGAAGCCCTCCTGGCCTTGAAGTGTGGTGAAAAACACTAGATACAAGCCTGCCCCAACCTGTAGTCACCACAGGCACCTGGTCTCATCTATAAGCTTGAGGGTGGCTGAGTACTATGCTGGCAATTACTGAAGGACTCAACCTTCAGCCCCTCATTTTTCCCAAGAAGCTGGGACAAAGGGACTCAAGTCTTAACACTCTAATCAGTGGCTGGTCCTCCTTGAGAATCAACTCCTCTACCCCAAATCTATTAGGAATCCTCAGGCAGCAGTCATCAATCTCTTTAGTCATCTCTAAGATACATGACTTTGGAGATGTCAAAATTACTATGGGCCAGAAAACATAAGGAAAATATGAAGGAAGAACAAGGCATTTAAACTAAGATTATCTTTGGGCCTAGTGGCCTATTATAATTTGAGCACTCAGGAGGCTGAGGCAGGAGGATTGCTCTGAATTCAAGGCTTGCCTGGGGTACATAATGAGTTCAAGACCAACCTTAACTATACAGACCTTTTCTTAAAACTCAAAATCAGAAACAAATAAACAAAAGCTAGGAGACTAAGGTATGAACCTGTAGGAGTTCAATGTAGGCTGACATAATACAGCAAGATCTTGTCTCAAAAAATTAAGTAAGTAAATAAACTGAAAGAAGAGTATATTTTAAAAAAGAAAAGAAATTGCTAGGGGTGGTGGTGCATGTTTGTAATCCCAGTTATTCAGGAGGCTGAGGCAGAAGGATTCCAAGTTTAAGTCTGGTATTTAGTGAGAACTTGTCTAAAAATATAATTTTGCAAAATGTCCATGGATGTAACTCAGTACTCCCTGGCTTATTCCTCAGTGCTATAAGAATGAAATAAAAACTGACATACATGGTCACTTTAAAACAATAGAGAACCCTTTTGACCTACTGATCCAGGTGTAGGTGGTACATGCCTTTAATCCTAGCATTCAGGAGGCTGAAGAAGAGGGATTGTGAGTTTGAGGCTAGCTTGGGTTTCAGTGCAAGACACTGTCTCAGATCTGTCGTATACACACATGAAAATTACTACAACATATAATATGTATTTTGAGACGGGGTCTAGTTCAGGCTGGCCTCAAACTCATAGTGATTCTCCTGCCTCAGCCTCCCAACTGTGGGGATTAAAAGTACCCCACTATACCTGGCTTAGTTTTTGTGTAACAAGAGAAAGAAAGATTGGTGTAATGAATGTTATAACCATGTTAATGGAGTAGACTCTAGGTAGTAAGAAATTTATACAGTTTTATATTGTGAAATAGAAATGATAGTAAAAATAAACTATAAGAAGAAAGAAAGCTCTAGAATGTAGACCAGGAAGCATAAACTTTTTTGTTTCTAGTTCTGTACGTTTTGGTAGATTACATTGTTCTCACACCCTGTTTCCCTTTATTCCAAGTACAAGTGTATTAATACTGTATTGTCCTATCTCCTTAGAAAGACTGAGGTAAAGGATGTGATAGGATACCAAAGCAATTATAAATAAAAGTTTATGGTTTTAAGATTTTGTACAGGCCAGGCTACATAGCACACAGCTGTAATCCCAACACTTGGGAAATGAAGATAATGCTGCCTTATAAACCTTTTGTGTGTGTGTGTGTGTGTGTGTGTGTGTGTGTGTGTCTGTCTGTCTGTCTGTCTGTCTGTCTGTCTGTCTGTGTCTGTGTGTTTATGTTTCTGAAAGACATGAAACTGATTAAACTAAAGCAACGTGAAGACCTTTTTAATTAAAAATGTTTTACTTTGCAAGATAACTGTCAGCTTATTTCAAGATTTTTATCAGTTCACAGAAAATTTGTTTCTTAATTTTCTTATAAAAATATTATAAAAAGTTTCATTTGAGTGACAGAGTTCAAGCATTAGTTTTTAGTTTGCATTGCTTTACTTTGTTTTAAGTATTTGTCACTTACTTTTATTTCCTGATTCTGACACCAGATTGAAGTCAGCAAGAGATGTAGTTACCAGAACAGGACACTCACTGGCACTGGGGTCCCTGCATAGGTATCTAGGAGGAGTAAGTTCTCAACACTTGAATTCTTGCATTGGAGTCCTTTTTACTTTGTCTCAGGACAGCACATCTCCTAATGTGCAGGTAAGTACCTTATATGAGACCTATAGATTATTCACATTATTTTACTGACCATCAAAGCTGTAAATAGGGCCAGGGAAAAAGCTCCCTGCTTGGCAAGTGCAAGGTCCTAAATTCAATCCCTGGTACCAAAAAAAAAAAACGCTGTGAATAATCCCCTCCCCCAAGCTGAACATGGTAGAGCACACCTGTAATCCCCACCACTCAGGAGGCAGAGGAAAGAGGATCACTATAATTTTGAGGCCAGCCTAGGTTACATAATGAGTTCAAGGCTGGCCTAAACTACGAGAGAGACCCTATCTCAAAAAAAAAAAAAAAAAAAA
>PVKA01043063.1:0-16965 GCA_004027165.1 Ctenomys sociabilis | reverse complement strand
CCTTCCTTCCTTCCTTCCTTCCTTCCTTCCTTCCTTCCTTCCTTCCTTCCTTCCTCCCTTCTTTCTTTCCTTCTGCCTCCTCTGTAAATTCAATTTGACTCATGGGGGTTTTTTTAGAGTAAAAACAAATTATCAGAAATAAAGAGAAAATAGCATAACAAATGACAGTACAAAAACTCATGCTAATTTTGCCACACAAAAAAGGTATTAATAAATCTCTTGGTAGGGGCCAGGGAGATGGCTAAGTGTTTCCTTGGCAAGCGCAAGGGCCTGAGTTCAATCCCCGGTTCTGCCAAAAAATAAAATAAATCTCTCAGTAAATCAGTCTTTTTTTTTTTTTTTTTTTTTTTTTGTCTTTTTTGAGACAAGGTCTCACTATGCAGTTCAGGCTGGCCTTAAGCTCACTTTGTAGCTCAGGCTGGTCTTGAAGTCACAACAATCCTCCTGCCTCAGCCTCCTGAGTGCTGGGATTACAGGCATGCGCCACCATGCCTGGCTAGTAAATCAGTCTTTATTGTTGTCAGGAGAGAAAAAAAAAATAGCTCTCACACATATTAAGCATGTTAAAATGTGTTTTCAAAGGTCAAATTTTTTATGAGATATGATTTTTCTTGGATGCTTTGGAAGTATTTGGGTAGTTTAATGGGATAGAGTTATGTAATGCAAAATGATACAGAAGTTTAAAGGATTTAGTTAATTGAACTGATTAGATAACTAATTTACTTCAATCACTGTGATGCACACATTTGCATGAAGTGAATTTACAGAGAACAAAGCTGATGAAAATTTCCAATGGTTCTTTCCAAAAAGTTGCAGTTTACTAGATCATTTCTAATTCTTTTTTAAAGTAGATTGGAAGATGAAATGCGATTTGACAGGAGAAAACTTAGCTGGACTCAGCCTTACAGTTGGATTTTCCATCCTGAGATTAACAGCAATCACCTCGGGCACCTTCCCACTTATATTTATTTTTCTTTTAAAAGGGAAATGGAATTTATTGTCACTAGCAGATGTCCATTATACAACTGAATACTTTCAATTGCATTTGAATATATTGAATAAAAACATTCACATTGTGGTTAAGGAATCAATGTATAGTACTTTGTCATGACAAAAATCTTTACTAATTTTCAGGTGTTATTCGTATATTTCTTTGTAGAAGGTGAGTCATTGGTTCTCAGGTTTATGTTTTATGTGTTACTCTCTTATCTCAAACAGATGTGTAACAGTTAAATTATTGAGTTATTTAATTAAAAAATTTGTCCTTAACAAGTGATTGTCATTCTATAAATCAGTAAATATGAAACTGCACATTTGAATTTTATTTGCCTTAATTCTTCACTCAAATGTTGGCATAGTAGATGCTTAACAAATGTACAACTAGATTAACTAAAACTGATCATTTAAATCAGGACTTTTTTGATACAGGGTCTCTCCATGCATCTTGGACTACTAGTAAGCATCCTTCTGCAGCCTCCCCAGCACTGGGATTACAGGTGTGAACAACGATGCCTGGTTCTGAGGCTTTCACAGTGCTCCTGGCAACCTGGGGCCAGCATGGCATGCGATACTCGGTATCGAACCCACATGCTTGCCAGGTATGTGCTTACACTGCTGAGCTGTCTCCCTAGCCACAGACATTTCTTTTTTGTGTTGAGGAAATAACTTAAGTAACGCTATTTTTGACCTTTTCCATATGACTCGTCATGTATCTGTCATCTTGAGGAGAAACAATACCAGTAATCATTTAAATATTGTAAACTGACAAATTTTCTTTCCACGAGCATCTTGCCATTGTGTTATTTAGAACTTGAAGCCCCAGATGCAGTAGTGAATCTGTTTTGTCTAAGACAGTAGATTTCTTTCCCCCTTGCTCTCAATCTAATGAGCGTGTCTAGTTAGGCGATTGATACAGCTCACCCTATCTCATTTTACCAATTTCTAATCTTTGCATTTGCACTTGCTATTACTAGTGGCTGTACTGTAGGAGGTAGATACCTACAGAGCGATGATCTCAGGACATATAGGAATACGTTTTTCAGTGCTTCACATATAATCTCTCATTCACATTCAGAGTTGCCCCTGCATATGTTCTTTAGAGTGATTAAAAGTATTGGATTAAAAAAATCCTAAAATATAAGATATTATGGGGTTTGCTTAGGGACAAAACAAAAGCAGTCATAGAGGGTTATTTATTCTTATCTTGCACATCAGTCAAACTTTATCTAAAAAAATTGTTCTTACTATTAGCATTCCTTAGGTATGACTTAAAAGGGAAGCACAATCAAGCCAGTAGTCAATGTTTTACTACACTACCTTTCTGTAAGACAGTTTAGTAGGTCAGGTAGGAATGTAGCCCCTGCTGGAATAATCAGCTCTCAGTGGTTGTCAGTTCAGGATTTTTTTTTTTTTATGAGCACAATATATTTATTGAAGGAAAGAAACCAACACTGGGCTCATTGAACTTTCAGCAAAGTTTAAACATTAAAATAGAGTTTGACTCATAATAATTATTGGTCTTCACTTTACTGTTTCTCTGGCCACCATGCCCGGCTTAGAAATAAATTCTTATATACATATATACATACATATATACATACATAATACATACTTGCATAATGAAATCTATCTTTAGATGTCTACAAGCATTAATGCAAGAAATATAAATGCTGTCCAATGTATTTATTTATATATTTATTTATTTATTGGTATTTGTATTTTAGGACATGGTCTATAGGGTTGACCGGGTCTATAGGTCTCACTACGTAGATTAGACTAGTAGTGATCCGCCTGTTTACAGCCTCCCAAGAGCTGGCATTACAGGCATGTGTCACCATGCCCAGACTCAATTGCTGTTTCAGCGCACCCCAGGAACGGGGCTGGCATGATGGGGATCAAACCCTGGCCACTGTGTCTGCCTATGCAGGCGCTTTAATCCGCTGAGCTATTTGGCCGGCCCTCCAAACCTTTTTGGGGGAACACTTGGATCCTGATTGTAATAATTAGGAGAAAGAACAACAAATACCCACATTCAGATGAAGTCATGGTAGAGCATTCTTCAGAAAGTTGTGGAGCTTCCAAGCAATCTGCCTTCTAGACTCTAGTGAAGAGAAATTTTTTCATGATGTGAGTAGGAGGTAACTGTTTAGTATTTGTTGTATTCATAACTAAAATTATTTGAAGCACTCCAGCAAAGTTTACAAAGCCATACATTTTGTTTAATGTGGGTATTTTCCTAAGCCCATAGTTGATCTTACATGAGTCATCTTGTGAGGTAGAAAAAAATTCCAAGATAAAATATTTACGAATGTGTATTTACTTACAAAACAGCAATTACTCATGTCTAAGTACCTAAGAAAATATTACGTTTAGTGGACAAATCAAAGTAATATTTTTTTAGGTTGAAGTTCTATAACAGTCAAATATTAGCCATGTGGAGCTTGCTAAGAGTATACAGAATTTTCAAATAGTGTGAGAAAGGTGAAATATTCAGCTCATTTTCTGAAATGATGAAATACAGAAGGAAAGCATATTATCTGATAAGAATGAGTGTTTTATATTCCAAACCAGATAAGAGGTAGGACTGTTCAGTGTTCACAAATATGTCATGAATCTATAAATTGGAGAAATATAAAAGTCTTTCTGAAGCTCTTTAATTGTAAGGATCTAAGAGCCCCTTGAATTCACTTGAGTCATGTCACCTAAACATAATCCCCAGTAAAAAGATGTAGAAAAGAAATTCAGAGGCTTTCAAGTCATTGCAGATATGCACTCTCCTTAGCCATGCTTTTGAAGTGTTTGTGAATTGCAAATGTGCTAAGTCCTCACCGTATTCACACCACTCTTTCCACACTTCAGCTTGTATAAGAATGCCAAGAACTTAAACTAGCAAATACTAATTTTATGTGAGTATGTGGAGCACGCAGGAGAGCAAAACTCAAAGAAGGAAAACATTAGCTGCTCTTGACCACTATGTGAAGCAAGGCACACAGGTGGCGCACATTCCTAGCACTTTCTGACATCCAGCATGTGTGCAGATGCCTGCGTGACCTACAGCCACAGTGCCTCTGGTTTGCTTCCTGACCCTGTGAACGTGCTGCTGACAAAGCTCGGTTTGAGTACTTTCTACAACTCTAGGTAACATAAAAAGTTGTTGAGAATCCGGAGGTCAATAACTATCACGGTTGGAAGTCAGGCCTAAGAGAAATCCTGCCTGAATATCATTTGCATATCTTTGGAAATTTGTCAGTGGGAAACACTTACTGGTGTGTTGAGATGTTTGTGAAAACTTAATACAATAACAGAGTGAAATGTTTTTAAATTCTTTTAATAAGGAGCATGCAGCTTTTTCCCATGTAGTGCTGCTTGGCCTGCAGGTCTGTGTAGGGCCATGGACATGGGTCTATATTCACAGGATGAGTTTTGTTAAGGTTGTCAAGAATAAGGCCTACTTTAAGAGATACCGAGTGAAGTTTAGAAGACAATGCGAGCTAAAACTGAGTACTATGCTAGGAAATGCTTGGTAATACAGGACAAAAATGAACACAACACACCCACAGGATGATAGTTTATGTAACTAACAGAGATATCATTTGTCAGGTTGCTTATGGGCTTATTAAAGGGGATATGATAGTGTGCGCAGCACATACACATGAGCTACCAAAATACGGTGTGAAAGTTGACATAAAAAATTATGCTGCAGCATGTTGCACTGGCCCGCTGCTGGCCCGCAGGCTTCTCAGTAGGCTTGGCATGGGTAAGACCTATGAACGCCAGGTGGAGGTGACTGGAGATGAATACAACGTGGAAGGCATGGATGGCAAACCTGGTGCCTTCACCTGCTCTTTGGATGCAGGCCTTGCCAGAGCTACAACTGGCAATAAAGTTTTTGGAGCCCTGAAGCGTGCTGTGGATGGAGGCTTGTGTATCACTCACAGTACCAAACGATTCCCTAGTTATGATTTTGAAAGCAAGAGGTTCAATGCAGAAGTATGTCGGAAGCACACCATGGGTCAGAATGTGGCAGACCACATGCGTTACCTAACGGAAGAAGATTAAGATGCTTACAAGAAACAGTTCTCTCAGTACATAAAGAACAATGTAACTCCACACATGATGGAGGAGATGTATAAGAAAGCTCATGCTGCTATATGAGAGAATCCAGTCTAAGCAAAGAAGCTGAAGAGACCAGTTAAAAAGAAGAGGTGGAACCTTCCCAAAATGTCCCTTGCTCAAAAGACAGATCAGTTAGCTCAAAAGAAGGCAAGCTTCCTCAGCGCTCAGGACCAGGCTGCCGAGAGTTAAACCAAGTTTCTATGAAGATTTTTCAGATAAAGACCAATGAACTTATTCATCAAGCAAAAATAAATAAATAAATAGAAATAAAGGAGCATGTCATAAGAAAACTCTACAGTCTAAACACAGAAATCAAAATGAATCTATATCTGTATATGAAAATGTGAGGCAAAACGTCCATATAAGAATGGTGTGAATACAGTGACCTTACTTTGTTAGGATTACAGACCGTAAAGAGTAAATGACTGCCTTTGCCTTTAGGAGTTACATCCAGTTTTCAGCTAGGTAGAATGGTTTCCCAAACAGGTTTTAAATAACAAACTGGGATATGACACAAAAACAGATGTATTTCAGTCTCATCTCATTGAATTGTAGAATAATTAGGGAATATGGCTATTTTGGCAATATTTGTTGGGCCTGTCTAGGAGCATGACACATCTTTTCCTTGTCTGAAATTCTCTTTAATGTCCTTTTCCAAGCCCTTGTAATTTTCTTTGAAGAAGTCTCTCACTTCCTCCACTAGGTTAATCTCAATGTATTGCATATCTTATAGTTACCATAAATTGTACTGCTTCCATAATTTCTTTCTCATTGAGTTTGTTATTGGTGCATACAAATGCTATTGATTTTTTTCTTGTTTATTTTGCATCTTGCTACATCGCTGAAGCTGGTTGTTAACTCTAAGAGATCTTTTTGTCAATTTTTTGAGTCAATTTTGGCAGTGTACTAAGTGGACCAGAATTACCAATTTTCCTGAAGATTAAATTCATTCAAAAAGTGAAAGAATTGAGATTCTATTTTTTTTTTCAAACGCGCCACTTGATGTCTCTACACTCTCAAGAGCATGTCGCAGTCACCACTAGGAATGCTTTCCAAACACTAATCCACATTTCCAGAGTTTAGTTGCATAAAGACAAGAGGCAAGGGGAATTCTCATCCTACCTCCGGCATGCTTCCTCTTCTGAGTTCCTGTTTCTAATCCTGGATCAGCACCTCCTGAAGGCTTATGGGAATGGAAATCCCCATCTTCTTAGGGAAAAAAAAAATTCTTTTGTGGCTATGAAGCAGAAGCTTTTAAGAGTAAGCACCAATACTAATATGCCTTCAAGTTCTGCCACTGTTGGATTTCGGATAGGGTCCACCCACCAGGAAGCAACGTAGACCAGCCAACATAGCTGAGCGTTCTCTTCCTGATGCGGACTTGAATCATTGTAACTGCGTGTCAATGCTACTTGCCAACACAGAGACATCCCATCTGCCATTTTTAACCATGCAGTACATGGAGAATCATGACCCAAAATTCAGCATATACAGGAATGTGCCTTTCTATGTGGTGACATATGTAAAGTATTATTAAGCGTGAGTCTCTGTAATTAATCCTATTGTTTCTTTTCTTCAAGAAGACACTGTTTTGGGGATTATGTTGGCGCTCTCCTTACTTGCTACAAGTAATAAGCATTCTTGTGTTCTTTTACTTCCTGCCTTATCCTTAATTGGCTTTGCACTCATAAGAGGCAAACCAATTGCATTTGGATGCATACTGTATTGTTGTAGTGAGGCATATTTCCTTCTGGCCCAGTTCTCCCAAGCTCTGTTCTTTTATTCATTCCTTTATTTGGATGTTTACTAAACACATGTGTGAAACACAATCAAACCCCAATGCTATCTATACCATCCTGAACAGTAGAGACTTGGCTCTTGGTTCAAAAACAACTTAGGGCATCAGTAAACTTTTGGAGGTGTAAAGATACAGATTGCTCAGTCTTAAATAACTGCCAGGTGGGCCAAACTTAATCATCTCACTCATCTTTGGGAAGATCTGCTCACATGTGTATGTACACAATGAAATGAAATCAATGCAATATCCTTAGTCATCCCACATTTTATATTCTTATAGTAGTGCTAATGAAGTTTCTATAGTAATGCTCAAGGAAGAAAGAGCAATGGCCTTACAATTATGAATAAATGCAAAATCTTCTTGAAAAACATCTGCATCCTAGAGCTTCATCGTTGTGACTGAACCAATTCCAACAGTTTACTAAGTGGGATCAAATCCTATCTTCTTAGATTTCTCCTCCCCAAGACTGAGGATTAGCCTAGGTGTCCTGTATGAGAAACTTCTAGAACTGTCAAATGAGGATATAGTAGAGAAATGCTTTTGTGAAATGGCTTTCAATGAAATGGGACCAACAGTTTGACCTAATGCTCATGTAGAAAGGGAGTTATCTCTACATGAGGGAGGAATCATGAGCTTCTGAGGTGGGGCAGGACGGAGAAGAGGCCAGCCAATGAGTACAAGGGCCAGTCATGAGGCTGCTTAGTGAGTCACCCTGGTTGGTGAGAGAGACAATTCATGACAGTGAGCAATGGAAGATGAAAGTGGCCACCACTGTCAGAGCTGGAGGATAAGCTGTCTTTGCATTCCTTCCCTGTCCCTCAAACCAGAAAAGCCTGAACTCACAATATGAGGTGTGTGGTTTTCCTTTGCAGATCCTGTAGTAGACATTACAGAGAATTCAGACATAAACACAGATGTAGCAGTTAGAACATTATTACTGGTGGGGAGAGAGATGCAGAGTTCTTAGTCCTAGAAAATAAAGCCTCATATAGATAGAAGGATACCTTTTTAGATTTAATAGAGGGCGTTTTGTTTGTTTCTCATTTTCTACCCTGATGTGATATTTGTGGCTTAAAAAAATGTATTTGGTACAGGGTCTCATTATGCAGCATGGACTCACAGTGATCCTTCTGTTTTCAGCCTCTCCAGCACTGGAATTGCAGGCGTGAACCACCACATTAGGTCTTGGTGGCTGGCTCAGGGTCCGGGGGGCGGGGGCGCAAGTCCAGTGCATCGTGTGGTACCAGGGATTGAGAACTTATGCTTGTGCTTGCCTAAGAAGGTGCTTAGTATGCTAAGCCATCTTACCATCCCTTACCTCAGTGATACTTGGAGGAAAAAAGAATATCTTGTTAACATTGATATCCAGCTGTATAGTGGAAAAATATGAGTGGAAAAAAGTGCATAGATACAACCAGCCCAATAGTCACACATTCATGATTTATTTTCTTTGGTAGCGTGTGCCTAAAGAAGATCATAGTTTTTGCAGTTTCTATAGTAGTGCTCAAGGAAGAAAGAGTAATGGCCTTCCAATTATGAAGTTAGCCAAAGCAGTTTCCCTGTGAACGTTGTCAAATTAGTACATAATGGAACTCATTGAATCAGGCAATGATCTTTCCAAAGCAGGTTAATAAACAAAGCCAGGTGCGTGGGATTCTCTGTAAGCGAATATTTGTCATTGTGAGGGTGAACATTTGCACACACAAGTATGAAATACATAATAAGATAATGAGACTATTTTCTGCTTGAATCAGCATGTTTTAGATTAAGTCTCAATTCACCAAAATATCCCCTGAAGACAAGGCAGGAAGTGGATCCTTCTGCTACTCATTTTCCCAACATTTTTATAAGAAAATAACAAAACCCCCAGTAGGAGAGGGAACTAAAAGACTTTCCTTTAAATATTCAAGGAAAATTTTGACCCACTTTGATTTTAGTTTGTTACGTGATGATTTTCTGCAATTACCCAGTTTTTGCAAAAGGGTTGGCTGAGTAGGTGCTCTCTCTCCAAAGTATGATTTTTCTGATTTTTTTTTTTTTTACTTTTTTATTTTTTAGGGAGAATACAAAATAGCATTAAAACAGAAAAAAATTACAAATGATACAGAATTTCACTAAACAAAATAATGTGGATTTCACAGTATTTATTGTAATGCATAGTGCTGTCTTCAAATTAGTTTTTCATATTACCAGATCTATGCATTTAAAATTGGAAGAAGAAGAAATATACAAGCAAGTAAGAAGAGAGAAAGAGGAAAAAGAATCTAAAAAAGGCCAGGGCCCTAGACTCAGCACAGCTCAACTGGTGAGTGAGAATTCCAGGCCCGCCGACTAGAAAGACCTTTCCCAGCATTCTCTGGTTCTGCTCCGCGGCCCCAGACCCAACACAGCCGGCCCATTGAGTGAGAACTGCAGGTCAGCTGTGCCTGAGAGACCTTTACCAATGTTCTTAACTCCTGCCCTGCCACCACAGACCAACACAGCCTGACCAACCCGCTGTGCTAGGAAGATCTTTCCCAGTGTTCTCAACTCCTGCCCCGCAGCCCCAGACCCAGCTCAGCCTGCCAGGTGAATGAGAACATCCACTACCCCTTTGGGAGCCCAGCAGACCCACCAATGCCCAAGCCCGGTGAGTGTGTGAGAGAGCTTCTGTGCTCTCCTACTCCCTCCCCCCCGTGCCCCTCCACACCCAGCCCAGGCCTGGCATATAGGCCTGGGGAGGAACTTTGAAGCTGAAATCCTTGCACTGAGACCAGGGTCAAAATCAAGCAGCTAATCCAGAAGCAGAACATCTTATCAAAGGGGGCACAACAGACGCACCTCCAAGGAAAGCAACAGGAAGGAGGGGAGCATAGCAACCAGACCCAAGCTAGGTAAAAGTACATGAAGTAGAACTTGGTGTAACAACAGCTGAATTTCATACAGTGCTAAGGTTAGAACTGCATGAAAAATGTACACCAAAAGTCAGAGGACAGAGCTATAAGTCATGATAAAAACAAGGAGCCAAATGCAATCTCAGGCCTCAAACCCACCAATGATAAGTGCAGAGGACTCTAGCTCAGCTGAAACGACTGAATAAACAGAGCCAGAAGCAAGGAAACAACAGCAGAAAGGTATAAAGGAATTCAGGCCAGAATTAATGCCTGAAAGAAAAAAGAAATTTTTGAATACATAGCATCAGAAGTAAAGAATCAAATCCAGAAACATATGGGGAAAACCCAACGCCCACACAGAACAATAGGGCCCATGCAGAGAACACTATTCCAGCTGAAACATATGAATTAACAGCGTCTCAGGCAAAGAAACAACTGCAAAAGGGTAAAGCGGAACTCAAAGCAGAAATAATTTCCAAAATATAAAAAGAAATCTTTGAAATTATAATATCTGAAGTACAGAATCAATTCCAGAAAAATATGGAGGAAACCCAATCTGAAAAATACTCTGCAGTAAGAATTAACAGCTACCTCTAAAGAAGAAATTGATAAAACAAACAAAAAAAAAAAAAATAGAGAGACTAGAAATATGACAGATTCCTTGAATGAGCAATACAGGAAAGAAATAGATTGAACGAAGCAGAGTCAAAGAGATATAGAACTTAAAACCTCAATCACGACTTTACAAAACCGTTTGAAAGTGAAAAACAGAGTCTCAAATCTTGAAGACACTGGTGCTGCTACTGAAAAGGTGAGAAAAGATCTCTTAAAAACAACTAGGATTCAGCAAAAAATAATCCATCACCTGCAAGATGATGGCAAGATGAACAATGTGAGATTAATTGTCATCAATGAGAAAGAAGGAGTCAATACAAATGATATAAAAAGAATATGGGCAGAATAACAGAAAACTTCCGAAATATGAGGAAACAATCTAACATTCAGGTAACTGAAGCAAACAGAATGCTAAATAACTTCAACCCAACTAAAAACACACCAAGACATATAATAGTCAAGATCCCAGAAATCCAACACAAGAATACAATATTGAAAGCTGCTAGAGAAAAGAAACAGATCACATTCAAAGGAAAAGCCCATCAGAATTACAGCTGACTTCCCTTCATAAACCATGAAGGTAAGGAGAGCATGAAACAGAATAATTCAAGTCCTCTATGAAAACAAATTCCACTACAGACTACTATACCCTGAAAATTATCTTTCAAATCTGATGGAGAAGTGAAATATTTCCACGACAAAGAACCAAAGCACTTCATGACAACAAAGCCATCCCTACACAGGCTACTGAAAGATGTTCTAGAGAGGGACCACAATGACCAGAACTCCATGAATGAGAACAGAAGGAACCCACTAAACAGGGCAAACAATTAAACACAGGACAAAAATGAATAAACAACAGCAGGTAAATAACATGACAATCATAAGTCACCATATTTCAATTACAACCATCAATGTAAATGGACCCAATTCACCCATTAAGAGAAGTAGACTGGCACAGTGGATTAGGAAAGAAAACTCAACAATATGCTGTATACAAGAAACACACTTAACTCAAAAAGGCATTCATAGGTTTAAAGTCAAAGGATGAAAAGCAATACTACATGCCCCACCACTTCAGAAAAAAAGCAGGGCTAGCAATTCTGTTCTCAGACAGTCTCAACTTCAAACCAAGAATGATCAAACGAAATAAAGAAGACCATTATATACTGGTTAGTGGAAGAATTCAACAGGAAGAGGCAACACTCATATATATCTATGCACCAAACACGGGACCACCCAACTATGTAAAACAAATCTTACTGGACATGAAAAATCTAACCTCCAATATCACAATCTTAACAGGAGACCTTAACACCCCCTTATCTCAAAAAGATAGATCAACCAGACAAAAAATTAGCAAGGAAGTAGCACAACTGAACCAGAGCTTGGAACAAATGGTGGACATATATAGAGTCTTCCACTGAACAACACCTGAATACACCTTTTCTCAGCTGCACATGGGTCATTCTCTAAAATAGACCACATACTGGTCCATAGGTCATGCTTAAGTATATGCAAGAAAAGAGAAATTATCCCATGCATATTATCTGACCACAGTGCAATGAAACTGGAAATATACAACAAAAGAAACCAGAAAAAGCCCCTAAATACATGGAAATTAAACAACACCCTGCTCAGCAATCAATGGGTTACAGATGAAATTACATAAGAAATTCAACAATATCTACAATTCAATGAGAATTCAACCATAACTTATCGGAATTTATGGGATGCAATGAAAGCAGTCCTCCAAGGAAGTTCATAGCTATGAACTCACACATTAGAAAAACAGAATGGGAACAAATAAACACACTAAAGAGACACCTCCAACATCTAGAAAAGGAAGAGCAAACCAAACCCAGAGCCCAGAGATGAGAAAAAATCATAAAGATTAGAGCAGAAATTAATTCAATTGAGATGAAGAAAACAGTTCAAAGAATCAATGAATCAAAAAGCTGGTTCTTTGAAAACCTAAATAAAATTCATAAACTTCTAGCTAACCTCATCAAAAAGAGGAAAGACAAAATTCAAATACAAGTAATAAGAAACAAAAATGGTGAAATCACCAAAAACCCAGTGGAAATTCAGAAGATTATCAATAGCTACTTTGAGAATCTTTATGCTCACAGAATAGAAGACACAGATGAAATGGACAGATTCTTAGAAAGGTACAAATTACTAAAACTGAATCAAGAAGATATAACAAGGGCTGGCAGGATAGCTCAGCGGTCTAAAGTGCCTCTCGGGGACTGCAGCTCAAGTCCCAGCACCACATGCCAAGCCAGCCTCTCCCCCCAGGGCGGGATGAGCTGACCTCCCCACCCCCGCAAAAAAAAAAAAAAAAAAAAAAAAAAAAAAAAAAAAAAAAAAAAAAAAAAAAAAAAAAGAATCCGTGATGTGTAGCGAGACACTGTGATAAATAAATGAATTAAAAAAAAAAGAAGATATAACAACTCTTAATAAAGAAATAACTGCCAACAAAGTACGAAATGTAATAAAAACCTTGCCAACAAAGAAAAGTCCGGGTCCTGATAGATGTACAGTTGAAATCCACAAGAAATTTACAGGAGATATAATCTCTACACACCACCAAACTTCAATGAAACTGAAAAGGAAACAGTTCTTACAAAATCATTCCTGGATACAAATATTACACTGACACCAAAACCAGGGAAAGACACAACTAAAAAAGAGAATCACAGGCCAATCTCACTCATGAACATAGATGCAAAAATCCTCAATAAAATCCTAGCAAATAGAATACAGAAAATCATCAAGAAGATCATACACCATGACCAGGTACGATTCATCCCAGGGATGCAAGGATGGTTCACTATTCAAAAATCTATACATGTAATACACTATATCAATAGAGGGAAAACTAAAAAACCACATGATCCTCTCAAGTGATGCAGAAAAGGCTTTTTGCCAAAGTCCAACATTCATTCATGTTTAAAATCCATCAGAAAATTGGAATAGAAAGCCTCTACTTCAACTTGATAAAAGCTATCTGTGACAACCAAATGACTAATATAATTTTAAATGGGGAAAAACAGAAATCTTTTAGTCTTAGACCTGGTACAAGACAAGGATGTCCTCTATCAACTCTCCTATTCAATATAGTTTTGAAATCATTAGCTACAGACGTAAGACAAGAGGGATAAGTAAAAGGGATAAGAATAGGTAAAGAAGTTAAATTATCACTATTTGCAGATGACATGACACTTTACTTGGAAGACCCAAAAAACTCCACCAAGAAGCTACTAGAATTGATACACAAATTCAGCAACGCAGCAGGATATAAAGTCAGTACACAAAAGTCAATAGAATTTCTCTACACAGATAACAAACACAGTGAGAGGGCAACTATAGAAACAATACCTTTTACAATAGCACAGCAGAAAATGACATATCTTGGAATTCATTTAACTAAAGAAATTAAAGATCTTTTCACAGAAAATTATAGTACTCTGAAAAAAGAAATCATAGAGGATTTCAGAAAATTGAAAGATATACCCTGCTCCTGGATATGAAGATCCAACATTGTGAAGATGGCCATACTCCCAAAGATATTGTACAGATTCAATGCAATTCCTATCAAACTACCAACAAAATGCCTCCTACACCTAGAGAAATCATTCTTACAATTTATTTGGAACCAGAAAAGACCTAAATTAGCAAAGGCAATTCTGGCCGACAAACACAAGTCAGGCAGCATTACAATTGCTGGCTGGATAATATACTACAAAGCTACTGTGATAAAATCAGCATGGCATTGGCAAGAAAATAGACCTGAGGATCAATGGAATAGACTAGAGTATGCAGAGGCCCCTATGAACAGACTCCACCACTTGATCTTTGATAAAGGGGCCAAACAGGCTTACTGGAAGAAAGATAGCCTCTTTAACAAATGATGCTGGAAAAATTGGCTCTCCACATGTTGAAAACTAAAACTTGACTCAGGATTATCATCATGCACTAAGATAAAGTCAAAATGGATCAAAGATCTTAACATTAAAACAGAGACACTCAATCTCCTGGAAGAGGAAGTAGGAGAAACTCTTGAAGACATAGAGGTACGCAAAGAGTTCATGAACAAACATGAATCTGCACGGGAAACACTTGAAAGAATTAACAAGTGGCAACACCTGTTATTGAGAAGTTTTAAATGGGGAAAAACTGAAATCTTTTTTTCAAAAGAAATTACCATCAAAATGAAGACAATCCACAAATTTTGAAAAAATCCTAACTCATAAGAACTCAGACAAGGATCTGCTCTCTAGAATTTATAAAGAACTAAAAAATATCAGGGCACCTAAATTTAAAGACACAATCCAGAAATGGGCATCCAAGATGAACACACACTTCTCAGAGGACAAAATTAAGTGAATAAATACATGAAAAAATGCTGCATATCACTAGTCATCCATGACATGCAAATTAAAGCAGCACTGCGATACCATCTCATTCCAGAAAGAATGGCTATCATAAAGAAACCAACCCACAACAAATGTTGGAGAGGTTGTGGGGAAAAGGAAATCCTTCTCCACTGCTGGTGGGAATGTAGACTGGTACAACCATTATGAAAAACAGTGTAGAGACTCCTTAAGAAACTAGGGCTGGAAATCCCAGTTAAGCCGGCTATACCCCTACTGGGAATTTTCCTGGAGGAACTGAAAACATCATACCATAGGGATATATGTGTACCTATGTTTATAGCAGCATAATTTATGATAGCACAATCCTGGAAAAAACAAAGATACCCGTCACATAAGGAATGGTTGAAAAAGATGTGGTATTTTTATACAATGGAGTATTACTCAGCTGTAAAGAATGATAAACTCGAAGCCTTCATATTTAAGTGGATGCCATTGGAAGACATACTTATACGCAAAATAAACCAGACCCACATATGCAAATATCGTATAGTCTCCCTTACTATAACTCAAAGAAGAATTGCAAATAGAAATATATAACACAATTAAAAGGAAAGCAAAAACTTGAAGATTGGACAGTGAGAAGAAGGCAAGGAGAAACACTGAGAAATATGACAGAGGCAAGACCATTCACTTATACACACTAGATGGGTAAGACAATGATCCTGAGAGACATCAGGAGATTTTTGAAACTAGCAGTGAAGTGGTAGGATTCTCACCCCAACTAAGTATCTATACTGATACCTGTGAACCAAGCAACTGCACTAAATTTAACAATGTGTAATAGAAGGATCACACTCCAAATGCCTGCCATTCTGGTCTTCTAAGTATGTACTTCTTGTCATGACATACCAGCTATTACTATATTGCCATTTTGTAAAGGGTACTAAATATATAATAAGACAAAATAAACGTCACAAACCGTCATGCTACAGTGCTACTATGCTGTATATGGATGGATTTCTAAATATCTATGTAAATAAAAGTAAGCGTTCATTGCTATGTTATACAATTTTTTCTTCTTCATATTCTGTACGGATGTAGAGTTTAGTATCTCAGAGCTTGATGGAAAATACATGTTCCATGTTATGCCTATGATGTCTGATATTTAGACTAATAGTGTGGGTAAACTGAACTGCCTATGTTGCAGGGTAATAATAAACTTCTCTTCTGGAGGGTTAACAACCTAAGTTGGCAGATCAAAAATTGGACAAAAAGAAAAGCTTCAAGGTCAGCCAACATTTTGGCTCTAGCCTTTCAAGGTCAGTGAATACTCAGGACATAGGAGAACTTGTACTATAACATCATGTAACTCAGTATTGCCCCAAATTTTCTCATCAAGGAGATTATGGGGCCACAGAGGCATGCAATCGAAGATGTATAGTGTGCCTGAGGAGAGTAATATGGAAAGAAAACTATCTTTCAAGCTTCCACAGAGAGAAAGTTGGTCAAGCAAAGACCGTGACTCATCCACAAGGCTGATACTGACAAGGGGACTACAAAGAGCATTACAAGGTTACAGGATAAACACTGAGGGTACCTGACTGACCTTATGTGATACAAAAGTTACATGTTTTTGTTATATAGATCTTGCTTTAACTCGGTCTTAGCCATCCAGCAGGAAAGTATAAAAATGGAGGTATATAAAATAAAGTTAGGCTGGGGAGATGGCTCAGTGGAATAAGCGCTTCTCTGGCAAGTGCAAGGGCCTGAGTTCAATCCCCGGTTCTGCAAAAAAAAAAACAACAAAAAACAAAAAAACAAAAGTGAAAGCAAGTTCTATCCCTGGTTCTGAAAAAAAAATTAACTTATTATAAAATAAAGTTATATTAATATAATGAGCTGTGAATGGCTCAGGTCAACAACTTCTGTGGATAGCCTGCTTTTATTGTGGACTGCTGATATGTGTTGGATTGTTTTATTTTGTATATATATATATATATATATATATATATATATATATATATATATATATATATATATATTTAGATAGATAGATATAGATATAGACATAATTAACCATCATGTTGTGAAAATCTGTAGCATGTATTATTGTATATTACCCTGTTTATGTCATTTGCTCTCTTTCTTCTATTTTTTACTCTTCCAGTTAAAATACAAGTAA
>PVKA01043062.1:0-16979 GCA_004027165.1 Ctenomys sociabilis | reverse complement strand
TTTTTTGTATTTTAAGGAAGGCTCTACAGGGTGTTCAGGGTCTCACTACTAGATCAGACTCATAGTCATCCACCTGTTTACAGCCTCCCAAGAGCTGGGATTACAGGAGCTTGCCACCACACCTAGTCTCAATTGTGTCTCAGCACTCCCAGAGGGCGAGGCCGGCACAGCAGGCCTGGGGATCGAACCCTGGTCCCTGCCTGCTTGCAGGCACTTTAATCCACTGAGCTATTTGGCCAGCCCTCAAGTAAGTCATTTGACTGATAAATTGATTGAAGGATTATCCCAAAATTCCAGTGTATCTAACCTACATAGTAATGTAAAACTGATTTCATATTCTACCTTCAAAATGTTTCAACAGGGCTGGCCAGATAGCTCAGTGGACTAATGCACCTGCTTAGGCAGGTACAAAGACAGGGGTTTGAGCCCCTGGTGTACCATGCCAGCCCTGCCCCTGGAGTTCACTGAGATGACAACTGAGACGGTGTGGTAGTGCGTGCCGGTAATCCCAGTGCTTGGAAGGCTGAAAACAGGAGGATCCCTGCAAGTCCGATCTGTGTAGTGAAACCGTGTAGATTAAATACATAAAAGACATGAAAGAAAACATGTTTTAACATAATATTTAAAAGATACATGAAATCCAAAAGAAAATAGGTAAGTGAAATATGTACGAGATATGTTAAATTCACACATAAGTGAATTCTTTAATGAATTCTTATTTATGATTTTCTGTAGTCATAAACATTTAGTGTAAAAAAATAGAAAAAAAAAAGGGAAAATATATTACTTCTAATTTCTCCACTCAGGTCTCACCCTTTCAAATATACTGGTCTATGTGGTTGTATGGTCTTTCCTTGCCCCTAAAATTGATACTGTTCTTGGGCAAGCTTAGGGAAGGTCAAGGGCCACCCAAATAGAGGAGCGCTTCCAGCGCCTGTTCCCGCGGATGCTTTCTTCAGTGTGCAATGTAGCCGCCTCTGAGCCTGTAGCCCTGCCTCATCTGCGCAGGCCCGGCACTTCCTTAAACTCCCAGAAGAGGCGTTACTGGGTCATTAGGTGAACTGCTTACGGTTGCCCTTCAGAGAGGCGCGCAATAATTGCTCTACTATTGGCAGAGCTCCATTGTGATGACCCTTGGAGCAAAAGATCATGGTGACAATGTCCCTGTCATTCTTTGTTAACTGGAAAATAAACAGATCTCTGTAGATGTATGGGAGCCTCTGGGTTATCGTGCCACTGAGGAGGAACCTCGGGGTGGGCTGACTCGGGGGAGAAAAGATGCTTTTCTAGCAGTTTCTGTACCTGAAAGTATGTCCCTGCCAGAATCCTCTGTTGTTTTTAACCCCCCTATGGTGCTATTCATGAAAATACGTTCACTTCACAATTACCTTTTGAGCATAAATTTTGTGTGGACACTCTAAACATATGTCAAGCTGAAGGATTTCCCTTGAATTAAAGAAATTTACAATCAGCATGGCATAAGGCAGGTCACAAGGGGCTTTCACTTTTGCTCTCTCCGCGAAGCATCCAGAAGCCACTTCTTGCCCTTTCAGGGGTGAGGACACAGGAGGCCGGTGGGAGCGCCCTGCCTAAGGGGGGCACCTTGCCAGAGAGTCTACTCCAGGGGCGAACCATCCTGCGATTTACTTAGCCATGGGGGGCGGGGAGCAAAGTGCGTGATCTCTCTTCTGAGCAGAGGGAAGGACCAGAGAGAGGAGGAATCACTTTAAAATGGCTTTGGCTCGTGACGTCATCCCAGCGCTCCGGGGGCAGCTGCGGGGCGCGGCCGGGTCTGATCCCGCGGGCAATTCCAGTTCCTAGAGACCCGCGCTTGCGCGACGCCGGGTCAGAGCGGGGGGCCGCTGCGAGGAGGAAGGCGGCCGGCAGGCTCTACCTTTGGCTCATTTCCCATCAGATGCGGGAAGGGACAGAAACCGGGCCCCGCGCTCCCACCTTCTCTCTGGGCTCCCACTTCTTACCGCTGGCTCTGCTTGCCAGCCACCACCTCGGCCCAGGACCGCAGCCGGGCCATCCCTCCCCACACCCAATGCTGCAAGCCAGCCAGAGCTTCCCAGAACCCCCCTCCCCCGTCCCCTCCGCGGTGGCTGGGCGTGCTCGGCTTCTGGAATTTTCCTACAAGCTCTGCTGCCTCCAGCTCGCGCCCGTGCTTCCGCTGTGGCTGGCTGTGGCTGGAGACTCGTGTCCAGACCTTTGCTTCTCCTATGATTCCTAGAATGCTCGTCCTGGGCCAGCTTCTTGTCTAGATCCTGAGCCACGTAAGACCTGCAGATTTTGCTTCATCTTAAATGAAAACTAGCATGAGAAATTTGTTCTGGATTGTAAGGCCGCCTAATAGCCCGTGTGATATTTAGAACCTGTATATTCCATAGGCTTGATTTATAGACCGGCTGTGTGGGAAATAAGGAAAGGGGATTTTAGAATGACCAAGTGGAGGATAAACAATACAGTATATGCCTTATATATGTAAGCCACCTTGGGAAAAGAGGAAGAACTGGAAAGATGTGCCTTTTGTCTTATTTTAGTAAGATATTGAAGAGTGAAGCTTCCCCAACCTCGGACTGAGGTTTGAACCTAAGGCCCTGCACCAAGCTAAATCATCAGCCCTTTGTTTTTTTTTTTTTTTTTTTTTTCAGTACTACGGACCCAACTCAGGACCTTGCGCTTATTCTACTGAGCCATCTCCCTGGCCCTAGACAGGGTCTTGCTAAGTGGCTGAATGCACTGCCCCTACCCTAGCCCCCAACAGTACCAGGACTGCAGGCACCTACCTCCACACTTAAGGCAAATCTTTTCAGTGTACCACGGATGTGACCCAGGGCATTCCTGTATGCTTCAGCGCTAAGCCACATGCTTAGCCTAAGAAGCCATTGTTGTAGTCTTTGGAAATCTTCATTTGAGTTTTGTCATTAATTCCTTAGAACACAGAGAAAATAATCAGTCAAGCTTCTGTCCTCTAAGAATTGAAAGAGAAAGCAGTGATTCTTAGCTAGGAAATCCAATTCATTAAACATGAAATGAAACAAAACAAAAACCAGGGTTCACAAATATTCTAAAACCCAATAGGATAATATCCACCCTGATACTACTGAAGCATATAGTTGAGGCTTTAATGTTAAATAAATAAGCATGCCAGTGATCCTTTGCTTTCTTCTCATCACAGTTCCCTCTGGTTGCTACAGAGAAAGAAGGTTGCAAAATGCTTTCCAACAGAAAAGTTTGACATTCATGTTTCTCATATGAACTGAACTTCTATGTATGGAGTGTTCTGTGACATTCTTGCAAAAGCAAAAGAGCTTGCCTCCCTGGACCTCCTCATACAGGGTGCACTTTCACTCTCTGTCTAAAACTTGCCCGCTTCAGGTGGCTGGTTACTTTATCAAATAAAAGGTGGCTGACTTTGCCAATTCCCTTTCCCTACTCTGAATTAATAAGCCTAGCTCATAGTGCAATAAAATTTTATTTCCATCAAGCAGATATAAATTGCTTTCTCCTTGGCTGCCTTTCTTTCCCTCTTCAGTACCAGGGATTGAACCCAGGGGCTTCACCCTGAGCTACACATCTAGATCTTTTTATTTTCAGACAAAGTCTCATTAAATCACTAAGTTGCCAGGACTGGGCCTGAACTTGAGATCTTGCGTCAGCCTCCCATATTTGTGAACCCTGGTTTGGTCCTTTGGGCCAAACCCTGTGACACTAACTTGGACAGTGGCCAAGGAGTAGGAAAGGCCTAAGGGCCAGTTTTCAGCCCCAGGAGTTGTGCATGAGCGGGAAGGGGGGCACTATTTAAGACTGTTGATCACCAGCTCTTCCTCATAGGCCCAGAAAGAGATCATGCTGTTCCCTGGATCCCCAGGGAGCCCAACACTAGGCTCTGCGTGTGATTTCACCTCCAATGTGTTGTGCTGATTTACAGTTGAAGCCCTGATTCCTGGGGGGGGGGGTAATAAATTACCACAAAGTCAGTAGTTTAAGAAAACAAAAATGCATTCTCTCACACTTCTAGAAGCCAAAATCAAGGTGTTCACAGGGCTGGACCTGCTGGCCTCAGCTGTTGCCAGCACTGCTTGATGTTCTTGGTCCTTGTCCTCAGCACTTGGGGTCTCAGCCTGGGTTGTCACGGCCCTGGGCATCTTTTCTTGTCTGTGTTGAATCTCTAGGGCTCATACAGATAATCCACATGATGTGATGCCTCCGTCTTGAGAGGGAGATCCTTAGCTTAATTCCATATACAAAGACTTTTTCCCAAATAAGATGTCACATTCACAAATTCTAGGGTTAGCAATGGAAACACATCTTTTGAGAGCCACTATTCAACCCACTACAAAGTCTCATCTTCTTTAACTCATAATGTTTTTGTTTTGTTTGTTTAGGGGGGTGACCTTTTCTTTATTTAGTTTTTTGAGACACTGGGCCCCTTCTGCCTTCTCTCAGCTTTGGAGACAGTTTCATGAAGTTGGCCAGGTTGGCCTTGAACTTGAGATTTTCATGCCTTGGCCTCTGAAGTAGCTGGGATTGCAGGTATGTGGCATCTAGGTTTATTTAAAATTGTACTCGATTAAGACAAAATTCACACATGACAAATTTTTGTAAAATGGCATTTAGTGGCATTTAGCACATTTACAGTGTTGTGTAGCCATTTCTTCTATGTAATTCCCAAACATCTCTTTTTTTTTCTTCTTCTTTTTTTTTTTTTTTTTTTTTTTTGTGGTACCGGGGATTGAACTCAGAACCCTGTGCATGCCAGGCAAGCACATATTCTGCTGAACTATCTCCCCAGACCCCAAAACGTCTTTATCAAGAAAATCTGTGTCTATTAAAGAAATTCTCTTCATTCTCCCCTTTCCCCTACCCTAGGCAATCAGTAATCCATTTCCTGTTTCTACAGATCTGCCATTTCTGGCCATTTCACGTAAATGGAATCTCCAAGGATACAGTTAGCAGCATAAGCACCTGCCTGGCAAATGCAGAGTCTTGAGCTCGGTTCCCAGTCAAAAAAAATCTACACATAAATGGGATAATGCCACATGTGATCTTTTTTGTCTCACTTCTGTCACTCAGAACAATATTTTCAATGTTCATCAGTATCATGGTTCAGACCAAGAATGCCCCCCAAAAGTCTCATTTCTCCAAAGGCGTGACTTTTGGAAGGTGACTATTCCTGCCTTCAATTAGCCAGCCATAGAAGGAAATGATGCAGCAAAATAAATTTCTTTAAACTGTGAGCATCAAATATTTTGTCCTAAAGTTGGGAAAGTGACTAAGACAAATAGCATTGTTCATGTGTGTCAGTATTGCACCCTTTTAATGGCTGAATAATATTCCAGTGTGTGGATATAGCATATTTATCAATTGGGTGTATTTTGGGCTGGGTTTATTTTTGGCATTCTTTATTATGACATTTTATTCCTTTGTTTTATAAATAC
Source organism: Ctenomys sociabilis (assembly GCA_004027165.1). Classification (NCBI taxonomy): domain Eukaryota; kingdom Metazoa; phylum Chordata; class Mammalia; order Rodentia; family Ctenomyidae; genus Ctenomys; species Ctenomys sociabilis. The sequence goes on along the minus strand of PVKA01043062.1, from coordinate 11,535 downwards.
TTACAGACAAGTGACTCTATGCTAGGAATGATTCAAGAAACTAAGAGTATAGGACTTGAAACAGACCAAAAGTCCATGTCCTCATTAATATCAAAAAATACTACAAAAATGTAGTATGCTAGATAGAAATGTGGAAGAGTCAAAAAGAAAGCAGGGAAAAGAGACTGGACGGTAACTGGAAGAGGCTACCATGCAAGTTTCTGGAGGTCACTTGGCCCTTGCGACTGCTTGATATAGATGTTAACCACAAGGGAGTGCTCAGTTTGAAAAGTCAGACAGCTTTCTGTTTAAGACTTGGGGGGCTGGAGAGATGGCTCAGCAGAATAAGCACTTCCCTGGCAAGCGCAAGGGCCTGAGTTCAATCCCTGATTCTTGAAGAAAAAAAAAAAAAAAAAAAAAAAAAAAAGACTAGTACATTTTTCTGTATGTGTCAATAAAAAAGATATTTTAAGCCATTATAGTTCCTTTCTTTTAAAAGCCAATCTGTGGGCCAAAGGGGATAGCTCCTCAGCGCAGTGCACACTTAGCCCACTTAGCATGCATGAGGCCAAGTTCCATCCCTGGGACCACAAAAAGCCAAAACAAGAATCAATACTGAAGGCAGCTTACTGCCAGTGCTAGTGCTGACTCTAATCAAACAAATTGTGTCCAGTTTGGCACCCTTGGGATCCAGCTGACTCCCTGACAATGTGCCTGGGTGGCTTCAGGGTGTCACTGGAGAACAGTGCTGCTTTCAGCACTCTACCATTTGCTCATGGCCTTTGGGTTTCTGGAACATTCCAGCTCTCTGCCTGACCGGAACTGTCAGCAGATAGTCCAAGTTTACAAGGACTATGCAGGCAATTTCAGCTTATTATCCTACTGTGTCTAAAGTACATTTCTACCATTAGCTTGGGCCCACTCTGGATCTTTTTAAAATGCTGACCTTAAGAACAAACATTTTGTTTTTAGGGAGAGAAGAGCTGTGGAATAACAGGAGTGGAGGAGGACAGCAATCAGCTATGATGAAAGGTAATTATGCTCAGAAGGGAAGAGGCCACTTCTGGGTATCAATTAAAGAAAATGGTTGAGAGTTCTTTTCTCCTGTGTTCTGTCCAGTAAACGTCAATGAGATCAAGATGTGGGCCCTAGTAGGCATATGTGACTATTAAATTGATTTGGGGGGAAATGGATGAAGAATAGAAATTACTGTTAAGTAGAACTCACAGTTCCCACATATATACTATACTTCAGAGTTTAATTCTGTGGCCATGGCCATAATGTAACTCACTTTACCCCACTACTATAAGACTCTTTCTTCGTTTGGGGAGTTATAATGCCTCCCCATATCTCAGTCATAAAGCAGTGATGTGTGTTGATGGAGAGGCTACTGGACCACATCTTCCCAAGAGCAATAACTGCACAAAGAGAAATGTGCTAGCTTCCTGTCACTGTGGCAAAATATCCAAGACTATCAACTCTAAAAAGAGGAAGAGATTTATTTCAACTTTTGGTTTCAGAGATACCTGTCCACAGTCCGTTGGACCTGTGGCTCAGGGCCTGTGGCAGCATGATGTCACAACCAAAGCACAAGGTGGAAGGGGCCTGTTCACATCATGGCAGCCAGGAAGCACATAGAAGCCAGGAATTGTCACCTGGGCAACTTAGTGACTGAATGAGACCTTGTCTTAAAGTCAAAAATAAAAAGTACCGCAGACGTTGCCCAGTATGAAGCCCTGGTTGAATCCTTAGTATCATAGAGAGATGGGGGAGGGACAATCACCCCAATATTCCTTTCAAGGACAGCAGTCCATCAACCTAACTTCCTCTCATCAGGTCTAACCTCTTAAAGGTCCAACTACTGCCCATAGCGCCACAGGTCAGGTACTAAGCTTGAAAGAACATAGGAGAACAGGAGACACTGCAGGGTTAGACAATCAGATGTGGCAGAGATCACAGGAGACCATAAGAGACCACAGAGACACCAATCTTCCATGGAGAAGTCAGAGTGCAACACAGCTGCTAGCTCCAGGGAGGGAGCCACCAAAATTTTAATTCTGGCCTCACATCGGCACCAAAAGAGGTGAGATGTCAGCTCTACAAGCTAGTCAGATAGCATGAGGGAAAAACAGATCTCAAGTGCGAAGTGCCACATGTGTATTGGTTTGTATCAAACTGCATTCAGGGACAAAGCCAAGTTCCTGTAATTTACAGGTCAAGAAGCACAAGATGAGGGCTGAGGATATAGCTCAGTAGAATAAGTGCCTGCTTGGCAAGCACAAGGTCCTGAGTTCAATTCCCAGTAATAAAAAAACAAATAAACAAACAAAAAAAGAACAAGATGAGACATCCTCAGCTTTTGTTGTGATAGATATGTCAGGGACCAAAACAGAGGAAACAGAGAACAAATTTCTTCAATCCCTCGGGTTCCACAGTAAACAAAACAAGAGGTCACCAAGGGGAAGACTGGCCTAAAACCCACATACCTGAAAATAGTTTTTTCTCACGTCCTCAGCAGTAGCTGGACACTACTTTAATATACAACATTGTGTTTTTTGTTTGTTTGTTTGGTGGTACCAGGGATTGAACTGAGGACCTTGTGCTTGCCAGGCAAGCACTTATTCCACTGAGCTATCTCCCTGGCTCCCAGATTACGTTTTAAAATTATAGCAGCCGGGCGTGGTGGCGCAGGCCTGTAATCCCAGCACTCGGGAGGCTGAGGCAGGAGGATTGTTGTGAGTTCGAGACCATCCTGAGCTCAAAGTGAGCTTAAGGCCAGCCTGAACTGCATAGTGAGACCCTGTCTCAAAAAAAGAAAAAATAAATAAATAAATAAAATAAAATTATAGTTCAAATGCCTAACTAGGACAAGAGGCCTAAGGTAAGTGTCACTGGTCACTAATGATTTTCCTGTGACTCTTATAGTCACTTTCTCACACAAAAGACTTTATTCAACTAACAGTAGTAATAAAACTCTTGAATTTATAGTGTTTTATTGTGGATAGAGTACCCTGGGTAACATTGCATTCAATTATTTCCTAAAGGGCCAGCAAGATAGCTCAGCAATCTAAAGCACCTACTAGGGCAAGCTTAGGCAGGCACTGCACAGTTCGATCCCTGGTGCCACATGCCTCGCCAGTCCCTCAGAGTAGACTGAGCTGGCAAAAAGTATATATATATTTCCTAAAGGCCATGTGAGAAGAGATGACTAGAGACCCTTAAAAGCTTGAAGAAGGAAGGAGCCACCAAGAAGGGGTGCAGTACCCAAGGTGGGTATCTCTCTTAGATCCAAAGTTCCAGTCCATCTGCAGTGGTAACTGGAACCCACAAGGGGCAGGTCTTACTCGGAGGACTGCCTTGAGAAGACCTATGTTAAGTGACACCAACACACTGAAGGGAGAAAAGTCAAGGAAACAGGTTTTTGACTTCCTCTTGTCTTCTTCCTTTGATTTTTGCTGGTACTCACCCTCAAACAAAGCAAGCCAAGGCCAGGCCAATGGAGAGCTGCAGGGAACAGAACAGAGATGACTCAAAGGGACCACCTAAGCAACCTAGCGACCATCCCCGAGTGCCCAGGATGTTCTTCACCATCTGAATGCAGCCATCCACCTCATCTTACAGTTTAATGCTTATAACCCTTGGAGTTTGATGGCATTTTCCCTGCTCTGGTAGCCAAGAGAGGTCAAGTGACTCAGCTACAATCATCAGTTATCAAGTAGGAGAGCAGGATGTGATCCTTGATGCTGGAACTTCCTCTCTTAGTCACACTCTATTTAGCCCCCAGAACTAAGAAGAGCTTTCATTTGCCTCAAATAGGACTGGAAAGGGGACTTTCTCATCTTGAGAGGTGACACTCTTGTTATCCTGTGAAACTCTTGGTACCAGCACAGGCAGGAAGATTGTGTTTAGGAACCACACAAAAGCCAGGGGACCAGAGGAAGCTGGATTTGGCAGGAATAAAGGAACATTGAATTTCAAGAGGAAAAAGAAAGGACCAGGTGCTGGCCTGCCATGGGACACAGAGGGGAGACAGGCAAATGTTCCAGGCGCAAGGAGCTGGTGACATCACCAGTGGGAAAGGAGTGGACTGTGGCTGGACAAGCTGTCCACAGGCCACATGGAAATGCCTGTGGTTTCATCCATCCTGTTAGCTGGCGGCATGAATGGCATTTCAAAGTCAGACGAGAGCTAGTCAGAGACATCCCAGTGCCTCAGGTACTTCAGCAGGTCCCAGGAAATCAGTGACGCAGCCTGACAAGGAGGAACTGCCTGAGCTCTGAAAGGTTTCTAGCCAGTTGGGGACAAGAGTATTTGGTGTTGCATATGGCTTTCCATATAGCTCAGCACTCTGTGTGTGTGTACATCAGAATTTGGCTGGGGCTGGATGTGTAGCTCAGGAGTAAAGCACTACTTAGTGTGCTGAAATCCAGGAGTCCATCCCCAGCACCACAAAGAATTTTGTCTCTACTTGTTACTTGATAGAAAAGAAATATCTGCCAGCCAGTTCTGCAGGATTCTGTCACCATTATTTTCCAAGGTCACACTAGTTGCTGGGCAAACTGCTCCCAAATCTGAACCCTTAGATGCCAGAACCCACTCAAAGCATTCATTTAAACGATTCTAAAGCCAGGGTACATGCTGCCACCTGTGGTCCCAGCTACTTGGAAAACTGATGCAGGAGAACTACTTGAGACTTGGAGTTCAAGGCCAGCCCAAGCAACATGGCATGTACTTATATGAAAAAAGAAAAAAAAAAACCTCTAGATAATAACTCTACTATACTACACATTTCTTTTTTATTATTTTATTGAAGAACAAATAGCAATGAGACATTCAAATCAAATTAGTAGGAGAGGTTAAATAATTAATACATTGCATATTGTTTTTGTAGTGGTTTTTTGTTGTACAAGGTGCATACATGGTATTTTATTTACACACACTATTAGAGCAGATGCCTCTAATCAATGAATTAAGAGAATGTAGCTGTATACTTATCTTTTTTTAAAACTGAATTATAGTAAAGTTTCAATAATTAGTACTTTTCACACTGTTATCTTCCTAGTGGTTATCCATAGTACAAGAAGCAGACAGAATATCCTGTCCAAACACTATTAGTGAAAATCTTTCTTCTCATAGAATTATGCAAAAGTACTGCATATTTATCCTAACTATACTGTTTATACAAACACAGAGTGGTTCTTCCTTTGCATCCCTTTTTTTGTTTAGTCTTGTCAAAGATGGACATTCTATTGTCATTCCATTATTGTAAGTGCTTGAATTCAGCAAAACAATCCAACACAGTCCAGCAGTCCACAACAGTAGTGGGTTATTCAAAGAAGTTGTTGACTACAGCCATTTACAGCTCAGCTTATTATTATGGCCTTATTTTATATACCTCGTTTTTATACTTTTCTCCTGGATGCTTAAGACCGAGATAAAGCAAGACCCATATAACAAAAAATATAACCTCTGATGAGGTCAGTTAAATCCCCTCAGGGTTTATCCTGTAACCCTGTACCTCACTTTGTAGATCCTTTGTCAGTGTCAGCCATGTGGACAAGTCACGGCCATTGCTTAACCAATTTGCTCTCTGTGAAAGCCTGAGAGAGAGTTTTCTCTCCATGTGACTCTCCTTAGGCACACTATAGATCATTGATCACATTCGTCTGTGGCTCCATAATCTCCTTGATCAGAAAATTTGGGGCATAACTGAGTTCCATGATATTACAGTAAGACTCCTATGTCCTGAGTCTTCACTGACCTTGAAAGGCTAGGACCAAAATGTTGGCTGACCTTGCAGCCCTTCCATTTCTCCAATTTTTGATCTGCAAACTTAGGTTGTTAACCATCCAGAAGAGAAGCTGATTATTACCCTGCAGCATATGCAGTTCAGTTTACCCTAACTATCTGACTAAATTCTTCTTAGTTGTTGTTATACCTTTCTATTTGTATTTCTTCGTTTGCTTTCTTATACTAGGGAGACTATATGATATTTGCACATGTGTGTCTGGCTTATTTCACTTATGAGTATATGTTCAAGTGGCATCGACTTAAATATAAATGCTTCAAGTTTATCATTCTTTATAGCTGAGTAATACTCCATTGTATAGAAATACCACATCTTTTTCAACCATTATTCATGTGATAGGCATCTTGGTTGTGAAATCAGGGAGGATTTCAGAAAATGGAAAGATATTCCATGCTCCTGAATAGGAAGAACCAACATCGTGAAGATAGCCATACTCCCAAAATTGTTGTACAGATTTAACGCAATCCCTATCAAGTTGCCACCAACATACCTCCCAGACCTAGAGAAATCATTCCTGAAATTTATTTGGAACCACAAAAGACCAAGAATAGCAAAGGCAATCCTGCTCAACAAAGACAAAGCAGGAAGCATCACAATTCCTAATTTGAAATTATACTACAAAGTCACTGTGATAAAATCAATATGGTATAGGCAACAAAATAGACCTGAGGATCCATGGAATAGATTAGAAGATTCAGAGGCTTCTATGAACACACTCAGCCACCTGATCTTCAACAAATGGGTGAAACACACTTACTGGAAGAAAAATAGCCTCTTTAACAATTGGTGCTGGAAAAACTGGCTTTCTACATGCCAAAGACTAAAACTTGACCCAGCTCTATCACCATGCACTAAGCTAAAGTCAAAATGGATTAAAGATCTAAACATTAAAACAGAAACATTCAATCTCTTGGAAGAGAAAATAGGAAGAACTCTTGAAGACATAGGGGTAGGCAAAAAATTAATGAACAAATATGTATTTGCATGGGAAACACTTGAAAGAATCAACAACTGGGATCAACTCTTATTGAGAAGCTTTTGCACATCAAAAGAAATTATTGGCAAAGTGAAAAGACAACCCACAAATTTTGAAAAATTCTTAACTAATAGGCACTCAAATGTCTGTTCTCTAGAATTTATAAAGAACTAAGGTACATTAGGGCTTTCAAACTTAAAGAACCAATTCAGAAATGGGCATCTGAGATGAATACACACTTCTCAGAGGATGAAATTAAAGAAGCGAACAAATATATGAAAAAATGCTCTACTACACATTTCTGATGTCTTTTTCATTGAAGCAGGCTCCTAGCTTCATTTTTAGTGCTGGGATGGAACCCAGGATTCAGGAAACCTGAGCAAGCACTCTTCACTACTGAAGCTCAGCAGCAGCCTCACTCTGTAGTTCTGAAATTCAGAAATAAGGGCTGGCCAGATAGCTCAGTAGACTAAAGCACCTGCTTAGGCAAACACAAGAATGAAGGTTCAATCCCCAGCGTGCCTTGCCATCCCTGCCCCTGGGGCACACTGAGATGGTGTTTGAGACTGGGTGTGGTTGCGCACACCTGTAATCCCAGCACTTGGGAAGCTGTAAGCAGGAGGATCACTACAAGTGATCTACGTAGTGAGAACCTGTAGACACTGTACTAAATACATTTTGAAAAAAAAAAATTCAGAAATAAAACTAGTAATTCACTGGGTGAGTAAACAAGGTGTCCACCACAGCAGTCCTGGCAGCAAGGACTGGGGTCTTAAATGAGAACGCAGTGGTCATTAACCACAAAATGCAGCAAGGTGGCTTTGAAAAGAAGTCCTGCCACCACAGTACTTCTTTGTTTCTATTGCCTGGTTTGCACTTCACTAGTTTAGACTGCTCTTATGAAAGTTTCCAAAGAGCACAACAGACCTCCATGACCCCCCCAACCCAGCTTGAACAGTTGCCACTGGGAATCAGATGAAATTCCAGGCTTGCACCTTGTCACACTCCCCAACGACAATGTTCATACCTATCAGAGTTCCTATTGCTCATGAAAGGAAACCCAAACCCCTTACCCCAATGTGCAGGACCCTGTGTGTGTTTTTACACCTTTGCTGTGAGCTCTCATTCCTCATTTGTACTCACACCTCCCCAGTCACCGTGGGCTTCCAGCAATACAGCACACCAAGCTCTCCCTGCCTCAGAGCCTTTGCACTGACTGTTCCTCAACTTCATAAGATAAGTTCTTGCCCTATAACCTTGTGGATGGCTCCTTGAATATCAATTTAAATGTTACCTCTACCTTTTCCAGTCTAACTACAGTGTCCTCTCCACTCTTGTTCCCATGAATACCCCAGTTCTCCACCACAAGATCGAGTTGGTTTTCTTCAGAAAACTTAGACTAGCTTAAGGAATTCACTTGATTACCAGCTTTCTCCCAAACAAGATGTAAACTCAAGAGAGCAGGCTCCTAGATGCATAACCCTCAGGCCTTCCTATACCTGGAGCAGCACCATGTTTATTGTTAAACTTGGGTCCTGTCAAGATGAGTCTTTGTATTGATTAGCATACACCTAGGAGAACAGAATCAATAGGATGGATGGATAGATGATAGATACATAGATACATAGACAGACAGATAGAAACTGCACATTAATGTCCAAAGGCAGCAATAACATACCCACTGATGAAGACCAGAGCTCATCAAGGACTTGGGCCAACATGCTTCTCTTCTTTTAGTCCATCCAGTCTGCCAGCCTATACATTGGTACCACCTACAATAGGGGTGGATCCTTCCCTCAGTTTGCTGGTCTACATGCCAATCATCTCTGGACATACCCAGACATGTGCTTTATGGATGTGGTTTCCTATTCCAGTTAAGTTGATGCATCACAAGTAACAGTCTGGTTTCCTAAATAAGGGAAATGGTAAAGAATCTAAAGGTAAGTGTGGAAGGAACAAAGGTAGTGAAAGGGGATAAAGAGTGTATTCATGTGCCTTAAGAATGGATACAACCACCACCCCATTCATTTATCTACCAAACATCCACTGCATGCCTACTATGAACTCTAATCCTATTGAGCCTTAGGAAATACACAAGCATGGAGAAAAGAGGGCTGCACTCAAGGAGAGATGAAACATGAAACACGGGACAGTGACACATCATGCAAAATGGTAAGTGTGAAATTAAAGACTGGTATGAACTTGGGTTGCAAAAGAACACAGATGGGTCCTCCTTGGAGAAGGCAAGAAAAGCATCACTGAAAATGTAACAATTGAGCTTTGACTTGCAAAATGAGTAATTCACCACATAGCAGAAGAGGGCAAAGTAATCCAGACAATAGGAACCAAAAGCTATGGCTTATGCTCCCCACCCTCACCCCATGCAATTTATTTATTGAAGAAATGGAATTATTCTTCCTATAGAATAACCTATTGTTTCAGCTACTCTTCTCTCATTGTTGGGACAAGTACCTGACACTCAAAATTAGGGAAGGAAAGATTTATTTAGCTCAAAGATACTGGAGGTTTCAGTCCATACTCAGCTGGCTCCAAGGCAGAGGGGCACATGGCAAAGAGCATCTATTCACGGTGATGGCAAAGAGCAAGAGAGTAAATGGAAGGAGTAGCAGCAATAATGGTAACAGAGAGACAAAGTCTGTCTCTCTGTCTCTCTTATGGTATATTCAGGCTATCCACCACAGGATAAAGGAAATACACCCATAATCCCAGCAGAACTAACACCCATAATCCCCGTGGACCATGAGTTAATCACAAACTCTAGAAGTTCCCACCCCATGACTACATGAGACTTTGAGGAGACACCTAGGACACAAACTATAACATTCCACCCCTGGACCCCCAAAGTTTCATTCATTTCCTTTTGTGCAAAAGACATTTCAGTCCATCACTAAGAGTTGCAAAAGTCCCAACAGTTTCAGCATTGCTGAAAAGTCAAGTCCCAAGTCTCCTCCAAGATCCAAGGCAAACTCTTAGCTGTGAGCCCCTGTACAAAAGAAAAGTTAAACACTTCCAACATTTAGTGGCACAAAATAAACATTACCATTCCAAAAGGTACACACAGCCGGATACCAAGCGTTGGAACCAACACAAGTCCAAAAATCCAGCAGGGAAAATATTAAGTCCTATAGTTCCATGTGGGACATCTGAAGCAATCTCTGGCAAAATATGAGCTCCATGTGGCTCCGCCCCTATGACACTCTTGGTGGTGCCTCCTATGGCTTCTCTCCTAGGCTGGCTTTGCTCCCTCCTTGCAGTTTCCCTTAGATGATCTCGGCTTTTCCAGACTTCTGGGGTTTCCACTGAATAGGCTTCCCTCACACAGCTTCACACACTGCCCTCTCGGGGGCATATCACCTGGTCTCCCATGCCTTCTTCTGAAATCAAGGTGGAAGCCACCTTAACCTCAGAGCTCCTGCATTCTGCATGCACCTAAAACCAATGCCACATGGATGATGACAAGGTCTGCTGCCAGCTGGAGCAGTAACCAGGCTTCCTTCTCTCTTGGCTATAGGAGCTGAGTGCCTGGATTGATTTGACCCTGATTGCAAGGAACAAATTCTCCATGCTGGCACCATTTTAGAACCTGCTGTGGCTGCTGCCACCATTCTGGAACACGGGGCTCTGTAGCTTTCTACTCAAGGCAAAGTCTCTCCCTTGCAATTTTGAGGCTGCAAAGGGTGGAGACCTGCCACCTCCTGTGATGCCTTCAGGCCATCCTTTCCATTCTCTGGCTCCTTCCCAGCAATGGAGATCCTCTCAGCTCTGTCTTCGCAATCCAAGATTTATTGGAGCTTCCTTTCTGGCCTAACTCACAACATTCTGAACCATCCTGCTGGGCTCCTTGCTCTTCATTCTCAACGTAAATCTGGCTAAAAGCCCCCAATAACAACCATGCTACCCCCTCAATATTTGGCTGCTTTGAAATGTCATTTGAAAGATTAATCAGTCCGACATGCTTAAAAGTCTTAGGCAAAGTCTCTGAACACGAGAAAAACTCAGATAGACTCTTTGCTAAGCCAAAACAAACAGTGTCTGGAATCCAACAACTAATGCAGTCCTTCTTTCCAACAGAAGCTTTCCCAGCTTGGTCTTTTTAAAAATTAATTTTATTGAGAAACAAATAGCAATGAGACAGTTTCAAAACAGGTTAGTAGGACAGTTAAAATAATTAATACATTGCTTATTGTTTTCTTCGTAGTGGTTATTCATATTACAAGATGAAGACCTGATATTCTGTCCAAATACTATTAGTACAAATCTTTCTTCTCACTGAATTAAAAGGAAGTAGCTGTATATCTATCCTAACTATTTTGTATATACAGATACAAAATGGTCCTTCATTTATATCCCCTTTTTTGTCTAGTTTTGTCTGAGATGAGTATTCCATTGCCATTTAAATATTGTAGGTGCGTGAATTCAGCAAAATAATCCAATATAGTCCAGTAGACCATAATAATAGTGGGTTATCCATAGAACTAGCAATGTCAGAAGTTGTTGACTTGAGTCTTTTACAGCTCGGTGTATTAATATGGCTTTACTTTTTATACCTCTTTTTTTTTTCCATTTATTTTTATTTTATTAAAATACAAATGTCAATCAGACAGTTTCAAGACACCTTAACCATACAGAGTCGATGAATTACTACATTGCAAACTGTTTTCATAACGTTTTGGTACTGTACAAGGTGCATACATGAAATTATATTTACAGGTTTTTTTATAGCTGAATTATATCAAAGATTCAATAATTA
>PVKA01043061.1:0-17004 GCA_004027165.1 Ctenomys sociabilis | reverse complement strand
GAAAATTGGAATAGATGGACTCTATCTTAACTTGATAAAAGCCATCTATGACAACCCAAAAGCTCATATAATCCTAAATGGGGAAAAACTGAAATCTTTTACTCCTAAATCAGGTACAAGACAAGGATGTCCTCTATCACCCCTCCTATTCAATATAGTGTTGGAATCCTTAGCAACAGCCATTAGAAAAGAGGGAGAAATAAAGGGAATAAGAATAGGAAAAGAAGAAGTTAAATTATCACTATTTGCAGACGACATGATACTTTACTTGGAAAACCAAATAATTAAAAAAAAAAGCTGCTAAAAGTTCAAGTTGTTTTTATTTTTATTTTTATTTTATTTTTTGTGGTACCAGAGATTGAACTCAGGACCTTGTGCTTGCCAGGCAAGCACTTATTTCACTGAGCTACCTTCCCGGCCTTTGAAAGTTCAAGTTTTATTTTTTAAAAAACAAGGCAAAGAAAAAGGACATTTCTCTTTGACTCAAAGTCTGTGGGTAGCTGCTTGGGTCTACAGATTTTTTTTATTAGCATTCAAGACCTGACTCTGTTCTCACTGATAGGCAAGGGGGCAGTGGGAGCCCAGATCCATGGCAGGCAGAGCCCACTAAACTGGCAGTAAGATTTGGCTGGCAGGTCAGTTTTTTGGTTGCTGCTGCTGTTTGTTGTATAAATCCCTCTATGATCTATCTATCTATCTATCTATCTGTCTGTCTGTCTGTCTGTCTGTCTGTCTGTCTGTCTGTCTGTCTGTCTGTCTGTCTGTCTTTGTATTTTATTTACTTATTTTGGTACCAGGATCTAACTCAGGGCCTTGTGCTTGCCGGGCAAGCACTTTTGTCACTGAGCTGTCTCTCTGAACCCTGGAGTGACAGTCCTAGGACTTTCAAATCCATGGAAACTCAGGCTGACCCTGGTCTCTGTCACTGGGATCGGCTCTCAGCCACTCATCTGAGTGAGACTGGATGCTTCTTGACAGCCTGACCTCTGCTCTCTGACCCTGGATGTCCCCCAGGGCCACTGGCACCCATGGGACTTTACCACTAGGAAACCTGAGATGAGGCCAACCTTTGGCTGCTGAGTCCCAGGGTTGTGTGACCCCTCCCTCGCACGCTGTCCAGGGGACACGGCAAGGGCGTGGACTGCAGCCACGCAGCAGCACTGCACACCAGCCTCCAGTCTGTTCCATTGAGTTTGTCGCTGAAGTCATCCGGGGCCGCCTCTTTCTACCGCTGCTCTGTGGATCTCATCTCTCACCAGGAGCCAGGAGTCAGGAGCCAGACAGAACCGCAGCCTTTCTCCGTGCTGTGGTCTGTGTCTTCCAGAGTCTCTGTAGGCTCTAAATCCCCCATCAGCTCCTTTGGAGGCCAAGGGATTCACCTCTTTCCTTCTTTTTCAAATTATTTCCCATTGTCTTGAATTACTGATATCTTTTTTTTTTTTTTTTGAATTACTGATATCTTAGAGAGAACGATCTTTTGCTTCTTACCTCTGTCATTTTCCCAGAAGTGAGTCTCACAACGAATTTGCTCATAGATCCGTATTTTTTTTTCTTTTTTTTCTTTTAGCCATATCCACTGTCTATACCTCAGGCATTTACTTAATTTTGGTAAATTAAAGCGCACTGTCCCTTGCAGAAATGAAGTAGTAGCTCTAAAAATCAGATGCTGCCATCCAGGTCGAAAGTCTCAATACTGTCAGGGAAGGACTCTGGGGGGATCTCGTGAGCTGTGCATTGCAGACCCTCACCCAGGAGCTGCGTTGCGGCTGCGAGGAACCATGCTCAGAACTCTTGGCGCGTTGGCTGTGCTCCTATGCTGGCTGAGGAGTTCTTTACACTGGAGTAGGCTTTGTTCTGGATAATGATTTAAAATAAATATTAAAAATGCCAATTAATTTTGTGGTGTAAGGCTATTACTATTGATTCAGAAAGATGAGCCTTTTTTCCTTCTTAGTAAGTATTGACAGCAATACTAATGTATGAAAGCAAGAAATGCTTGTTGCAAATATGCACACAGCAATTAACAAAGTTTCGTAAATGTTAGAAGATATTTTCAATAAATGATTTTATATTTGATTTCATTTATAGTGAGTATGTGTTTCTTTAAGGTTTAAGAAAGTTGAGGGATAGTGTTGCTTGCATTATGACAATATATATTTATATTAGTATTATAAACAGTTTTTGGATGAAATATCATCAAAGAATGGATACAAGTGACTTACAATTTATTTAAATATTAATTGAATGTGAAATGTATCCATTTCTGCTTAACTATGTATATCAAAACAATCATAGATCTTTCAAATATAAACTTGATGTTGTTATCAAAATGCACAAGTAAAACATTTTGCAACATATTTGCTAAATGAACTCAATGAAATCAGACTCAGTTGCTGTGCTATGAGCTCACTAGTCTGGAAGCTGACGCTGAAATATTTCAAGGTCCAAGTAAATATGAAAAATTTGTAAAAACCCAGTCTCAAAAAATAAGTTGGAAAACGAGCTGGGGGGCATCACAGTAGCAGAGCTTCCCTGGATTTGATTTCCATTATTATCAAAAAGGAAATAGGAAGGTAGAGAAAAGGCAACCTTGGGTATAATTACAAAGGTACCAAAATACAGCTGACATTTCATTGTCCTTTAGGTGATATTGGTATATTAGAATGTTGTACTGATGAAACTAAGATTATAAAGTTTTATTATTCTCTGGCTTGTTCTTATCAAGAAGTTGGTTTATACATCAAACCATGTGTACCCTTTATGAAAAAAAGTTCTTGCCCCCAGATAGATCATTGAGATTTTTTTTAACCAGTGAAGAAGTTAATTAGAAAAAGCATTCTCTAAACATATTTCTAGTCTACTCTATAAAACCTTGTATGGTAGAAAGGTATTAAGCATGAAAATTTTATAAGTAGAGGCCCACACACAGCTTTGTTAGAGTATTACATTGAATTGTTTGAACTATTTTTGGCTTATCCACCACCAAACTTGCACATGAGGTGCAATTATCCCTCGGGCATATTGTCTTTCTGTTACTGTATCTTAAAGTGGTGATTGTACTGTGATTGCTTATATTTACTGTAATTGTTCAATGAGTTATTATTTGCTGTAGTGAGGTCTTTCTAGAAGTGCAGAAAGAATAAAACACTTATGTTTCCTATGAGTTAAATATGAATAAATTAGTGATAATTCATGATGCTGAAATATTTCAAATTATTATACATTTATTTAACCAGGATTATTACAAATAGGAAAATAAACCTACCAAAATGCTCTCAAATTCTAAATACATAATGCTCTCATTATAGACTACTCAACAGAAGAGAATCAATGATCAACAATTCTACGTGGCAAAGCAGATAAATTTCATGTAGCTCATGCTAAAAAGTCAAATGCAGTAGAAATTTCTCTATATCATCATACTTATAAATAAAAGGAGAAATGCACCAACAGAAGCCAAAAATTTTTTGTCCTTGTGAAGGCCATTGGACTGTATGAGAATCTGAGTAAGACTCTAGGCTTTTGAAGATCATTTTCTTGATCCAAATCTTGTATATTCATGTTTAGTTTACAAATATTTATTGATCATTATACTTATGACATACATTTTTAATTGTGTTTGTGAATTAGAATTTAATTCTAGAAATATAATTATTAATT
This sequence comes from Ctenomys sociabilis, assembly GCA_004027165.1. Classification (NCBI taxonomy): domain Eukaryota; kingdom Metazoa; phylum Chordata; class Mammalia; order Rodentia; family Ctenomyidae; genus Ctenomys; species Ctenomys sociabilis. Next base: position 13,344 of record PVKA01043061.1, on the reverse strand, counting down.
GAAGGTATAGAACTGTATAACATCTAAAATATATTCATGAGGAATACAGTTAAGTACTAATTTGTTTAATAGTCTTCCCAAAAGGAATTGAAAGTTGAGAATGAAGTGATATAGGCAATAATTATGGAGAGTTTTCAGATACCAATTTAAACATTCTCAAGGCTTAGAGGATTATGAGTAGTTCATGAAATATAATCATATAAATATATATACAGACATGTGAAAATTAGTAACTCCAAACCAAATGAATACATGAAATTAAAAATACAAAAATTAAAATTTCATACTCTTATGGGAATGAAGTAGAATAATAATTTATTCATAAAAATTAAATGAAAAATACAAGCCAAGCCACATTACTGGAAAATATAAGGAATTATGCTGTCAAAGAACAGACTTGATAATGCAAGTCAAAGATGAATGCATGGATAAAAACCATACTTGTTTAAAAGAAACAAGCCTAGGATTTAACAAATGAATAGGTTTCATGTAAAAATGTCTCACCAGCTTCTCAGAAAGTGATAGGCAAAGTAGATAAAGTAGACCTTAAGGCTGAATAAATCACAAAATCTAGACTAGCTTTACAGTGCTAAGATATTTAATTCCTCAGAAAGATATAGAATTTTAAATCTAACATACATTGACCAAAAAAGAGCTATAGACATAGAGAAATTCACATAATAGATTTTTTGTCCTTTACTCACCAACTGATAAATGAAGTGCATAATATTTACGCTCTCAAAATTAAGATATCTGACATTTTAAACAATATGACTTTATAAACTGGAAATAAAAAGCTACCAAGATACATTATTACAAAAACAGCAAAAAAAAGTTACAGGGAGATGTAACTTTTCTATTAATCAAATGCCAACCAATTTCAAAGAATCTAAATCATTTTGAGTATGTTTTTGTGAAAAATGCTATCAAGTACAAAAGCAATGTAAAATGGGTGGTAAAATGTATTTGGAGACTGAGAAAACATTTCAAAATTGCTGTTGGTCAAATAATTGAAAAAGAAATTACATAATACAGAGGGTGTAGCTGTAGCTCAGTGGTACAGAACTTATCTAGATTCATAAGGCCTATCTACATTCTCCAACACTACAAATAAAAAAATATTATAACAAATTTTATTATATCTTTTGAATCATAGTAGTAATGTGTGACATAGCAAACATTTAGGGTGAAGTATGCTATAAGCAATTTATGTATGAGATTTAAATGGAATCAGCATTTTCTTAAAAATGTAAGACACAAAGAGTTTTAAAACATGAAGCTTGAGAAAAGCGAGTCAGTCTGTGGCATAGGATGAACAGAAGAAGCAAGTGGTCATCACACTGCCCAAACGCAACCTCCATGCTCATCGTGGCTTTGCTAGAAAGTTCTAGCTAATGCTCCAAGAAGAAAACAATAGAACCAAAACCAGCCATAATATCATACAAATAGCTGCAGAGTTTAGGAACATTCATTGTGTCACTTTATAAGGCTAGCACAAGAATGTCCCCAAAATTCAATTAAAGCACTGAAAGAAACACTTACAGTATTAGTATTAAAATTATAATTTCATTTATACACTTATATTACATATTTTAATTTGACTATATATCTTCATGTAAGATGATAAATATTATAATTTTATATTTATCATATATATTTTATACACATACTCTTATTATGCTATGTATACATTTATATGCACACATCTATATGTCTCCATGTATGTTTCTTTACATGATAGAAAATAATCTTTGGAAAAATCCAGACACGTTTTTTCTGTATTTTTAGGGAAGGGTCGAAAGGATGCTCAGGGTCTTACTACTAGATCGGACTTGCAGTGATCCTTTTGTGTTCAGCCTCCCAAAAGCTGGGATTACAGGTGCACACCACCATGTCCAATCTCAGTCTCTGCCTCAGCATGCCCCAGGGGTGGGGCCAGTATGGCAGGCCCGGAAATTGAAACCCCATCCTTGGAACTGCTTGTAAGCTCTTTAATTCGCTGAGCTATTTGGCCAGCCCAAAAAGTTAAGAAGGATTTTTTTTTTTTTTTGGCTGGCTCAGGCTGCCTTAAGGGCAGGTCTGGTAAGGCATGTGGAGCTGGGGATCAAACCCAGGTATCCTGCGACTGTCTATATTTGCATGAGTGGATACTTAAACAATTGAGCTAACTAGCAGGCCCCCACAGACACTTTGATAAAAAACAAATAAGAAGGATTTACTTAAGAAATAATACTTACATAATGCACTAAGAAAGCCTCACAGTTCTGAGAATTTCTTGAAAAAATTTCCCTGAAGCCAGGAAAACACATCAGTTGCCAGTTAATACTACATTACACAATTGTTGTGGAAGACTTAGGCTCACAGAATAGCATAAGAACAATGAGCAAAAACACATAAGGAATGGAGGGAAGAGGCCTAGCTGTCACTGCTTGCAGGGGATGCAGCAAAATAGCCAGAAACTGCAGAGTGTTCTAGCAGTGAAGCTGAGGATTAAGGCATCACTTTTATAGATGCTCAATTTGGTCATTTCCTGCTTGCTTTGAGGCTTAGGCAGTCAGCACCTGTACCTCTCTCTCTAATTCCTTTCAAAATTTCTACTCACTCCTCATGACCTGGGCCTGCTCTGGTGGAGGTTGCAATGTGCAAGGGGCCAGTTCTATTTTCTTCCTCCCTCTTTTCACATCCTCCCCACTGTGTTAGTCAACTTCACGCCTTTGTTTTTATTGGAAAAAATACTTCAGATGAACAACTTGAGAAGAGGAAAGAGAGATTTCAGCCACACTGGGCTGGCTCAGTTTCCTTGTTCCTGAGTGTGTCAGAGCAATAGTAGAGAAGGCTTCATGGAACAAAGTTATCACCTTGTGGTGGGAGAGAGGGAGAAGAGATCTCATTACTGTGTAAGAAAGTTTCTCTCCCCAACCTTGCTATGAATCTGTATGTAGATTAATCCATTCTTGCAGTCAGAACCTTCACACCAATTAGCACTCAAAAGCTCCATCTCTCTTTGAGGAGTAACACTGGAAAGTTGGGGGAACATGGAAGATCCGAAGCACAATGCATGTGACTCTTGGTTCTGAGGAATACCTTCAGGTGAAGTCATGGGCGGGGAAGCTCGGAAGACACTCCACAACAGAAGAATCTTTACCATAAGATCCGGTCCTTTTCCAAGGTCCTCTAAGCTCCAGCTAAGTCTCTCCTTTTAGATTCTCATGAGTTAATCAGGAGCAGTTTCTATGTTTCTGGGTTGCCCCTTCTCCAGGACAGGAATACCAAAGGCGTTGAGTGATCAGCTGCTGCAGTCCTCTCTCATTTGTTCAGAGGCTGAGGGCGTTCCATGCTCCTTGCTTGCCTTTCATGGAGGAAGAAGGGGAAACATCTGTCATTCTTCTGTCTCCAAAGGAATCTGTAGATTTGACCTCTTAGTGGATTTCTAGCTCAGGTGTGGAAGACAGCTTAAGTAACATCAGAATTTTTGGGGGGTCCTCATACCTGTTAGTCTTATTCAGGTTGCAATTATTTCTTGATGTGATAAAGAGATTGCTTGATTTATATTGTTTTTAATGTGGAGAACTAAAAACAAAGATGATGTAGTTCAAAGACTTATTGGAATCTGGGCCGCCTTAACCCATTGCCACCTTCTCTCTATGATCTTGCCTCTGCACTTTGCTTCATATTTTTGGAACCTAGAGCCTTTTGTTCTATCAATGACTAAAACGCACCTCCTATTTTTACTATCCTACTTAAAATCAAATGTGGCACATTTTCTCTTACTTACTAGGGTCAAAACTTATGCTTTTATCTTAAGAAAATCTGAAAAAAAAAAAAAAAAAAAACCTCTTTCTTCCTTTTCCAGTTTCATCTATCTACCTTCCTTAAAAAAGTCTTAGTTCTTTTATTTATTTGTTTATTTTTGTAACAGTAGGAGCTCAAGAATTTTTTGAACACTGTCTTTGGAATCATTCAATGGAAAATTTTATTTGAAATTGTCTTAGTGAAATGTTTTTAAAGCTCAAACGAAGAAGAAAAAGATTGTACTGCTCCTTTCAAAGCCCAGCAACAACTTATTTGTTCAGTAATAAAGTCTATAGCTTCCTTCCATCTTCTCTAATAGAAAGCCCACAGGACTATGCTCTCAGGGCTGCATTCTTGTCATTTCTTCATAATCAAAGCCTTACAACAGCTATGCCTCAAAGTTATATTTTGTACAACAGCTCAAGATCTTCAAAAGCAACAAAGCAGATATCAAAGGAAGAACAGTTGTCAGAAATTAAAAAGTTACCTTTCATAGTGATGAGGAGATCAGATCTCTGGGGGAGATATAACAATAAGAGTAATTAAATATGTAAACTAAGACTGCTTGAACTATGAGAAGAAATAAGTAAGTGCACTTTCATAGAGATTTCAGCACTCTTCTGTCAGAACTGAACAGATCCATGAGGAAGAAGCTTAGAAAGGTAGAGCTGAAGTCAGTAATAACACCATCAACTGGACATAATTGTTATTGACAGATTGCTTCATCCAACAACAGCAGAAAACACATCTTTTCAAACTCATTTGGAATACCAGCAGACATCATATTCTGGGTAAAAAAACACAGAATAACATATTTACAATAACAGGAATTACATAATTTCTACACAGAGAATGGAATTATCCTTGAAATCAATAGTTGACATACACTTGGCATACTCCAAGATGGGAGGAATGTAAAAAAAAATACATCTAGATAACAAAAGGTAAAATATTTTTGAAGACTAATTTAAAAACATTTTGAACAAAAATGAGTTCTCGAGAAATCATCGTTTAGGCTTTTTTCTTGAAGTACTTCCTCCATGTTTTCTGTAGCTGTTGAAAGAAAATGCTGATGAGAATGCAGAGAAATAGAAAATCTCATTCATTGTTGATGGGAATAAAGTAATGGCAAAACCACTTTGAAATACGTGTTGGCTGTTTCTTACAAAAGAAATTGCACTGTTGCTATGTATTCAAGCAATCATGCTTCTTGTTTTTTTTTTTTTTTTTTTTTTTTACCCAAAGGAGCAGAAAACTTACATAAACAAAAATTCCCCACACAGATATATTTGTAGTGACTTCATGCACGACTGCCAAACATCAGAAGCAATCACAGTGCCCACTAAGAGAGCGCATACACAAACTCTGCTGCACACAAATAGTACAGTTTTATTCCACGTTCACAAAAAGACACAGAGGAAAGTTAAATCCATGTTGCTGTTGCCTGCAGAGAGTGTGCTCAACACAGATTGGAGCATCCTGCCAAGAGTCATCCCTCAAAAAGGCATGCTCATCAACAAGGGCAGCATACCCTTGTGCACCAGGTGTACCAGGTCTCCAGACCTGGCTCCACACCACGGTCAGCTTTCCCCACAGTCTACACAACCATGAAGAGGATGTGTTTCAAACCATCAAGGTAGCCATGAAAATTCTTGTAAAGATATTCACTGCAAGCAAGAACTATGGGCTAGGTGGGTTTGAAGCATGGTGGAGTACTTTGAGTTGAATGAATGGTAATATATCCAGATTTAACCCACAGTGTAGGTTTTACTATCATACTTCATAGTAAGCAATCCATAAATGCCTTCATGTTACTTAATTCCAATAGGATGACACCCTTGAAAAGGAACATCTACACATAAAGTTCATTGAGGATCAGAGAGATGGTTCCAACGAGTATGAGGATCATGAAGGATTTATATAATGCTGAACCCCACCTGTTATGTTCTGTGGAAACAGGGAAAGAGAAGGGGGCTTGGGAGGGATGCACAATCGGCCCTCCACAGCTGTGGAGGTGCTTAGTATCCATTTTCATACACTAGCACTTTCCTAAACTGAGGAGAGGCAGCCATATGAGTGATCAATCGCTGTAAAACATGGCCCTGTTGGAACTGGTGGAGCTGAAACTGGTGGAGCTCTGTGGAGAGCTAAGAAGACCTCTCCATGCAGCACTGGTCCCTCGAGGAAGGGGAACAGCGAGTGCTCTGGCAAAGGAAGCTTCACAGAGGAGACATCAGGGAAAAGCCCCGGGCAAGCAGGAGCCTGGACCCCTCAGTGGGGACACCATGTCCAGGACCAGGGCTTCAGAGGCAGTGAAGGCCTTACTGGATCAGCCAGTCGTGTTGCCTAAGAGAAATATATTTACACATCTCTAAATCATGGCTTTTTTTTAAATGTCTTTTTGAGACAGGGTCTCGCTGTGCAGTTCAGGATGGCCTTAAGCTCACTTTGTAGCTCAAGCTGGTCTTGAACTCACAACAATCCTCCTGTCTCAGCCTCCCAAGTGCTGGGATTACAGGCATGTGCCACCATGCCTGGCTAAATCATGGCTTTGCTCTCTCTGTTCTGCTAATGGTTAGAAAAGTTGCAATCACTAATGCTTCTAAGAGTTTGCTTGCTAGCTACCCTGAGTTTCTATAGAACCATTTCTAAGTCAGGCTTTCCTCTTGTGACCACATAGGCTGATCTCACCTTGTCTGATATGTTGTCATTTTTGTGCATAAAAAAGCCTTGACAACAAAATAGGAAAAACTTATCCCTTTGGTGGCCCCCTTGGTTCAGTTGTCCAGGGTCTGTGTTCTTTTGCTTAACACTTAGTGCTGTTGTCTGCTTTTGTAAAAACAATTCTCAGCTCCACAATGCGCAGTTTTTCCCTGTCCCCTTTTCACTCTACTTCGTAATCCATTCTGGATGGATGGAGGACACACACTCTAGCATTAAGATGGCACAGGCACTGTATCAGACATGGGTCTAGCCCTGTAGAACACAGAGCACCAGGAGGCAACCCAGACAGAAATTGTGGAATTTGTGTGCTAATTCATGTCAATGCATGTTACCTAGTTGTTACAGATACTCCAGCCTAGCAGAACGGTGTTGCAAAGTGAGGTGGACTTATAGTGGAAGGGACAGTGTGTGGACAACCTTTGTGCTGTGTGCTCAGCTCTTCTATGTATCTGAAACAGTCCTAAAAAGTGAGATCCAGATAAAATAATGAATTAAACTCTATGGACAAAATATCATGACATATAAAGCAAAAGTGGGCAAAAGTATGTTACTTATTGCCTCAGATTCAGGATGCAAGATAACAAAACAGCATAAAGAAGTGCAAAAATTTCCCTCAAAGTTAGCATTTGATGTTCAAATTATAAATTCTTTCTATTTCTCAATTACATTGATCAGGAGGATTAAAATTTTCAATTCAGTAAATAACAGCAACAGATGAAACTAGCTCTATGCTTTTTTTTTTTTTTTTTTTTTTTTTTTCAGAACCGGGGATTGAACTCAGGCCCTTGTGCTTGCCAGGGAAGCACTTATTCCACTGAGCCATCTCCCCAGCCCCTACTCTATGCTTTCAATATCTGAGATAAGTACAGAATTAGTCAAAATATGACATTACTGTAATCTAGTAGGGGAAATGATTCTAGATTGCTGATTAAATTAGATTCACCCTCAATTCCTTCTCAATAGACAGTGGTGCCAGAGTCCTTCTCCTAAAATTCATTACATTAAGGTACAAAGAATATGTACATATTTATAAGATTGGTTTGCTTTGCCTAGGAAGTATTTGTTGAATTGAACATATTCAGAGAGGGTGTTGTAAGGGGTAAGGCAGAAGAATAGGATTTATTTTAGAAGATAGCTCTCATTATAAAAAATAGAGAACCACAAAAACAGGTACTTCATGGAAAAAGACAGTGCCTTCTGTGTGTATAAACCATAGTTTATTTAACCATGATAGTATGCCCTTTTTGGACATATAAGTTTTTGCAGTTTTTCATCAGAATAAATAACATTTTAATTACACCCATCAGTCTATACAGCTCTGTGTTTACCTCTGCTGTCTGGTAGAGAAGAGAACCATGTTGAGAAATTATCAAAATTAAATGGGACATTTTTAAGTTTAAGATCTCATGATGTGAAGCACTGCAGTTCAGATTTGGATTCAGTCTCTTGTAGCAAGGAGTCCTGTGTAACAGAATATCCAACAGCATATTATGGAAAATCAAGCAACCTGAGCTGCTGGCAGAGCTTCTTCTCACAGAACGTGAACTCAGGAGGGGATAGACCACAGACCCTGGTGTCACCGCTCCTGCGGTCTGCAGGGCCATCCTGCAGGCACAGAGAGCCAACCTCTGACAGCAGCCCTTGTAGATGAACTTGCTTCCCCAGATTATCATCCCCAGGCATATTTAGGGTTTGCAGTCCAGCAATGCATATTGCTTCTGGACTTACTCCAGTATAATTTTATTCTTTCTGTTTGTGAGTATACATCTCTGTTGATGAAATACAAGTGAATATCAAAAAGTCTTCATTTTATGCAGTCATCTAGCTACACTGATTTTCTTTTCCAGTTCTAGGGATGGATCCAAGGGCCCTGCACCTTTCAGGAAAGGCCTCTGTCAGCGAGATACACCCTTAGGCCACATGTATCTTTCCCGAGAGAAAAAAGACAATGATGATGGAAATCTCGACTGTAGATGGCAGCAATGGCTGGTCTACTAATCGCTGTTTTGAGGGTTCTGTAAGGGTATTTGTGAACAGTTGAGTGAATTTTAAGTCTGTTTTAATTCTTTTCATCAGTATTAACTTTAAAAAGTTTTATGGCCCATTTTCCACCCTAAATAATCCTCATGCTCTATGCAATTCTAAGCTGAAGAAATTCTAAATGTAGGATTAAACAGACTGCAAGGCTCTATTGGCCTTGAAAACCTGAAGCATTCCTCTGAAGAAAGGGAGATGCTTCAGCTACCATGCTAGAGCATGCTTGAGAGTCCAGCATTACTTGTAGATTGGAAGGTTGAGGCAGGAGGATTCCAGTCTGAGTCTAGCTCGATCAACTTAATGACTGAGCAAGTCTTGTCATAAAGAGAAGGCTGTGAAATAGCTCAGTGTGCAGGTGCAGATCGAATCCCCTATGTCACCAAATCAGTACAACCAACCAAAAATCTAGCAGAAGCTTTAAGCCTCAAGTAAATTCTAGGGGGACCCTTTGCACTAGCATACAGTGACACAGCTTTTAGCTAACTTCAGCTACCCACTACTGGACTCTCCTTCCAAATGATGTGCTCATCCCAGATAATGCGATCTATTTCCTCCTACTTTTACTAGTACAACATTGCAGTAAATAATACCTATATTTCTTGTGTGGCCATAGCACATCTTTCTTCTGTGGTCATAGCACATCTTAATTTTTTCTTCCTCTTTCCTTTTCCTTCAACCCCCTTCCTCCATCTCTTGATTTTCTTCCCAGTTGAGAAAGATCCATCTCCTAATGCATATTATTTCTCTTTTAAGTTCTTTACTTATAATTTGTATTTCTCATACTGGAGGAAACATGATTCTGAAGCTTCCACGCCTGATTTATTTTTCTTATTTGCATACTTGAGATCTATTGCAAATAACCTACTCGTGTCTGCAAGCTGCATTTCTCAGGCTTTTGTGTCTACTGTTTTTCCTAGGTACAGTCTGCCAGTGCAACCCAGTATCACAAGATTAAAGGGTTCTGGAAGAAGCTTGGGCATGTTCATTTTGAAGCAGTTTATAGGCTTACTGAAATTTAAGTTTCTGCTGTTTGCTTAGATTCTTGCAACCTCACAAATGTACACAGTATTCTGAAGAATCAGGTATACATATTGTTTTAGGAGATATCTTTGGAAGGGATAAGTAGTATGGTTGTTTGGAAAATTAGTTTATACATTCAGTTATTCACTCAATATTTATTGAACACATAATATGTTTCAGATTATTCCCAACTGTGAATAGCTATGTGGAATAAAACTAACCCGGTCTCTTGAAGTGTATAGACTTTTGGAAGGAGGCTATAAGTAATAGAATAAAAAAGAAAAAAATTAAATATTATAGGAAAACTAAGTAAAACACAGGGTACAGAGATTTCTATAGAGATTTGTGGTGGACTGACTACTGATGGTCAACTTGTAACACCTGGCTGACATGAACCTGTGTGCTTCTGGGCGTGGGAGGACTGCCTGAGTGTTAGTGCCAGCAGCACAAGAGGTAGAAGTGGAGAAGAAAGAGGGAGGCTGTTGGAGCCCAGTGGAGCTGTTGGTTCTCTTGGAAGAGCTTGTCATACTGGTTTTCCTGATGGACTCTACTTTTTTTATAGTCAAAGGAGCTCAGGACCTTGTTGTCATTGAGAATGGCTACAGTTCATTTGAGGGAGCTCTGGTCCTCACTTTGAGTATCACTTCCTGGCTCCAGGGCAGATCCCTCAGCCTGCTAGCAAGCGCCTTCATTCTACTGGCACAGACTTCTAGCTTCCTCCACTGACCTCGGGGCCTTCCCTGCACAGATCCATGAAACTGGCCTGCAGGAGACATTGTTGTGAGCTCTAGGCCTCCAGCTGGACTCATAGGAGGCTTTATCATGGGCTGTAAGTCTTCAACTAGAATCATGCAGGAGATTACTATGGCATCCAGGCCCTCAGCTGGATTCTTGGGTCTTTATTGTTTGGATAGATTTCATTCACTCTCTTTGTATATGATTCTTTGCGTGACTTATATAGTAATCTTATAAAATATTTGTCCTTTATTGTGTTGTTTCCCTTGCAAAAAACCAAAACTACAATATTTAACTTTAAGGTCTCAGTGGTGGAAAACTTTATAGAAGATGGCATCTGATCAGTACCTAAGGAGTGGGGGCATTTTCAGACAGCTAGGATGGTGAAGGACTGGTCCTGTGACAAGCAGCATGGCACTGGTGTGCCATAGGGAAGTGCCTGACAAGGGAAGAGAGGGCTATGTGGTCAACGAGGCAAGCTGAGAATGATTGCGCGGGCTTAACATTCATTGCAAATGTTTCAGCTATTATTCAGTATTTCAGCAGGCTGAAAAACTATTGTGGGGGATATGTGGTAAATTTGCATTTTAAAATGATCATTGTGTTTTCATGGTAGAGAGATAAATATTTTAAGAAGTTTTCCTAGATAAAAGAGGGGAAATAAATTGTGAGTAGAGAGAAACATAATTCTGGCTTTTATATCAGGAGAGACATGAATGTATTTGATGAACATAGAGATAGGAATGATGATACAGAGGAGAGGGATGTCTGGCTCCTCAGGAGAGAGAAGTAAGACACTCTGAGCCAATACTTCTGAATAAGAATGATAAGGATCAATAAGAGAAAATGTGGCGAGTGTTGTCCTTATGTAGAGGTGCTGACAGTTTGCCTCTTGTACTAGAGCTCGGATAAAGTGGTATACTGAGGCAAGGATCTGCTTTACAATGATATAGGATAGAAAGATAAATCACCGGAGAGAAATTTGTGGAATGTCTTTATCTTATTTTCTTACATTTCTCATTTAAATGATGGTCATATGCTGCAACTGGTGGTGCAATAGCACTACATATTTGAAGATAAAGGAGAATGAATAAAATAATTTGCTAAGGAATGAGTGCCCAACCGGGTCATGTAAGTATATGGTAGACTGACTGGATAGCAAAAATTACATTAAGAAAAGCATTCAAAATGCCAAAAGCATATCAATACATTAATTTTTTAAAAATTCTAAAAAATGGTAAATGGTTACAAATAAGAATATCAGACAAGATATGCCTTTATTTGAATTAGGGGCTGAGAAAGGCATAAGATATAATAATCAAAATACATAATATTCAAAATACTTACTATAGTAATGAGAGTGAATTTTAACAACAGCGAGGAGATAAGTCTCAGTGATTGAGAGATGCAGAGGAAACTTTACAGATTCATGGTACCAGTGGGGTCAAAAGAGTTTTATTAGTTAACTTCTTTCTTTAAGACAGACATTTTTGGGGGAGTGAGCTGTCATCTTGATATTATTTTAATTTGCATTTCATGAATGACCAGCGATGTGAAACAGTTTTTCATGAATTTCTTTGCCATTTGTATTTTTTCCTCTGAGAAGTATGTGCTCATTTCAGATGCCCACTTTTGGATTGGGCTTTCAAACTCTGGGGGCCTGATTTTTGTTGTTTTTAGTTCTTTATGTACTCCAGATAGAAGTCCTTTGTCCAAGTGATTATTAAGATTTTTTCCCAATATAAGAATGCTATTTTCATTCTGTTGGTGATATCTTCTAATGCACAGAGAATTCTCAATAAAATGAGATCCCAGTTGCTCATTGTTTCAAAAATTTCATGAGCTGTTTGGTTTTTGTTCATTAACTCGGCCTACCCCTATATCTTCAGCATTTCCACCTGCTTTTTCTTTTTCTTTTTCTTTTTTTTTTTTTTTTTTTTTTTTTTTGGCGGAACTGGGGTCCACCTGCTTTCTGTTCCAGATTTAGTGTTTCTGTTTTACTGTTTAGATCATCAGTCTGTTTTGACTTTAGCTTAGGGGATGGTGATAGACCTGGATCTAGTTTTATTTTTCAGCATTTGAAGAGCAAGATTTTCCAGTACCATTTGTTAAGCAGACTATGTTTCTTCCAGTGAATGCGTTTGGCCCCTTTGTCAAAGATGAGGTGGCTGAATGTGTTTGTATTTGTAACTACACCTTCTAATCTATTCAATTGATCCTCAAGTCTTTTTTTTTTTTTTTTACCATTGCCATGATGTTTTATCACAGTAGCTTTGTAGTATAACTTAAAGTCAAGGACTGTAATGCATCTTGCCTCATCTTTGCTATTCTAGGTCTTTTCTGAATCCAAAAAATTTTTAGGAATGCTTTTCTAGATCTGGGAGGCACATTAATGCCTAATAATTATTTTGAGAGGGATTGCATTAAGTATTTATAACAGTTTTTGTAGGAATATGGCTATTTTCCTAATGTTGGTTCTTCCTAACTAGGAGCAAGGAATATCTTTCCATTTTCTGAGATCCTCAATATGTTTTTTCAGAGTTGTATAATTTACATTGTATAGATCATTTACTTCCTTTGTTAGATTAATTCCTCAGTATTTGGTTTTGTTAGATTAATTCCTGAGTATTTGATTTTTTTGGATGCTATTGTGAAGTATATTGTTTCTTTAATTTCTCTCTCTGTGAGTTTGTTGTCTGTGTAGAAGAATGCTATTGAATTTTTGGGTGTTGATTTTGTATCTTACTATGCTACTGAATTTATTTATTAACCCTGGGAGCTGCCTTGTGGAGACTTTACCTAATTCTTAGTCTTTTTATCTCTCTCACTTGCCTAATGGCTCTGGATAATATTCCTGGAACTATATTGAATCGCAGTGGTAGTCATGGACATTCTTGTTTTGTACCTGACTTTTTTTTTTTTTTTTTTTTTTTTTTTTTTTTTTTTTTTTTTTTTTTTTTTTTTTTTTTTTTTTTTTTTTTTTTTTTTTTTTTTTTTTTTTTTTTTTTTTTTTTTTTTTTTTTTTTTTTTTTTTTT
>PVKA01043060.1:0-17007 GCA_004027165.1 Ctenomys sociabilis | reverse complement strand
TTAATTAAAAATTAAAAGTTTCAAAACATTTGAACTATAAACAAGCTTTCATGGTAATAAAGAAGTACTAAGAATAAAACATAAGATAAATACTGGAATGACAAATAAATGACCATCACTTCTGAAAGTTTGGGGATATGACATTGCACAAAGTTCTAATGTGTTGTTGACATGGATAATGACCATGACACTTACTGGTGGCCAGGTGTCACTTGTGGTACTGAGCTACAGCTATTTCCTTGAAATCCACCCTGTAGACCCATATGGAATCTCGACCCATATGGTGGAAGACAAGTCCATTTGTAGAGTGTGCTGCTGTACACAAAATATTTTGCTGCTGTACACAAAAGAATAACTGAAAGACTACTATTGTATACCTCTTAATCTCCTGTGTTTGTTTGCCCTATTTGGTGGGTTCTTTCCATTCTTGTTCACATGGTTGTGATCATTTGGCTCCCTCTCTAGAACATCATTTAGTAGTCTATGTAGGCTTGGCTTTGTCATCATGAAATTCTTTAGTTGTTCTTTGTCATGGAAGTATTTTACTTCTCCATTATACTTGAAAGAGTTTTTTGCAGGGTATGAGTCTAGTCTGGAATTTGTTTTCTTTCAACACTTGAAGTACTTTGCTCCATGCTCTTCTTGATTTGATGGTTTGTGAAGAGAAATCTGCCATGCTTCTGATGGATTTTCTTTTAAATGTGACCTGTTTCTTTTCTTTAGTGGCTTTTAGTATACTGTTCCTGTGCTGAATTAATTTCTGGGATCTTGATTATTATATGTCTGGGAGTGGTTTTAATTGGGTTGATGTTCTTTGGAGTTCTATATGCTTTGATTACTGAATGTCAGATTGTTGCCCCATATTTGGGAAGTTTTCTATTACTTCTGCCCATATTCTTTTGATATCATTTGTATTGACTCCTTCCTTCTCATCGATGCCTATTAGTCTCACATTGTTCATCTTTGCATCATCTTACAGGTATTGAATTATTTTTTCCTGCATCCTAGTTGTTTTTAAGAGATCTTTGCTTACTTTTTCACTAGCTGCAATGGTGTCTTTAAGGTCAGAAAGTCTATTTTCACTTCCACTCAAACAGATTTGCCAGCTTGTGATTGAGGTTTTAATTTCTTGTATATCACTTTGAATCTGCTTCATGCATTCTATTTCTTTCCTATATTGCTTATTCAGGGGTTCCATCATTTTTATATTCTGCTCTATTTTTTTTAACCCTGTATTCTTTAGAAGCACTTAGTACTTCTTTGATTATAGTTATCACTATTTTTTTATTTCATAAATTATTTCTAATCTGATCTCTTCTATACCTTTCTGTTGGTTCTATACCAGTTGTTTCTTTGCTTCCAATGCTATTATTTCAGATTTCAGATGTGTGGTTTCCAATTTCCTCTATGCTAGTGTATTTTGCATTTGTACCAGGTGCACTCAGGGTCTGAGACTGCTTTTTGTTTCTTCTCTTTGTCATTTTGTATACTTTTGACCTTTGGTGTAGAACTTAGATAGAGTTATTACCTTAGCACCAGGTCCAGATCTACAAAATTCAGACTCCTCCAGGTGGGTGTGGCTTGGGTCTGGCTGCTATGCTATACTTCTTCCTGATGCAGCTTTGCAGGAAAACCCTTTGTGTCACTCTTGCAAGATGTTCTGCTCTGAATCAGCTTGGTGGGTCTTGCCTCTAGCCTCTTTGCAGGGAGTTCTGCTGAAGGATTCCACAATAGGCCTGCGCTCAGGGTTGGATGATGATCCAGTGGCCTGGGTGGTCTCACTCACATGCTGGGCCTGTGCTCTGGGTTTATTCAGGATCTGGCGGCCCTGGGCAGTCTCACTCCATATTACATTTATTGATTTGTATATTTTGAACCACCCTTGCATTTCACTGATGAATCCCACTTGATCATAATGTATCCTCTTCTTTATTGCTGCATTATTTGCTACTATCTCGTGGAGAATTTTTACATTCACATTTAGTAGGGAGATTAGGCTGTAGTTTTCATTTCTGACTGTGTCTTTCTCTGGTTTTGGTATCAGGACAACACTTGTCTCCAGAAATGTGCTAAGAATTGTTTCCCTCTAAGTTTCATTAAAGAGTTTGAGAAGAGTTGGCATTAAATATTCTCTAAATATTTTGTAGAATACAGCAGTGAATCCATTAGGACCTGGACATTTCTTTGTTGCTACGTTTTTAATTATGCATTTGATTTCATTAACTGATATTGGGTTATTTAGAATCCTTAAACTTTCTTGATTCCACTTTGGTAGTCCATATGTTTCTAGGAATCTGTCAATTTATTTGTGTTTTCCATCCTATAAGAATAAAGATTTTTGAAGTAGGTATTGATGATCTTCTGAATTTCCAAAAGATATGTAGTGATTTTTCCCTTTTCATTCCTTATTACATGAGTTTGAATATTTTCTTTCCTTTTTTGATTTAGGTTAGGTAGGGTTATACCAATTTTATTCATTTTTTCAAATAATTCACATTTTCATTCATTATTTATATTGTTTTTATCTCCACTCCATTAATTTCTGCTCTGATCTGGGGTGTTGGCTTGACTTGCTACTTTTCTAGAAGTTTGACATGCAACATTAGATTAAGTTTTCCTGATGTGAGAAGTCACCAGTATGAATTTCCTTCTGAGGATTGCTTTCATTGAACCCCAAAGGTTCTGGTAAGTTACATTTGCATTTTTCTTTCATTGTAGATATTGTTTTTTCCTTTGATTTCATCTGTGACCCACAGGTTGTTCATGAGGGTGTTATATAATTTCCATGTGTTTATGGAGTGTTTGTGGTTTCTTTTGTCAATAATTTCCAATTTCATTGCACTATGGTCAGATAATATGCATGAGGTAATTTAATTGCCTTTGCATTTACTTAAGCATGTTCTATGAGCTAGTATATGGCCTATTTGAGAAAAATATGTATTCTAATGTTGTTCATTGAAACTCTGTAAAGATTTATTAGAGATGGCCAAATAGTTCAGTAGGTTATAACACCTGTTTAGGCAAACATAGTGGCCAGGGTTCAATCCTCAGCATGCTGTACTGGCCCTGTCCCTGGGGCACACTGAGAGAGTGATTGAGATTGGGCGTGTTGGCACATACCTGTAATCCTAGCACTTGGGATGCTGAACTCAGGGTGATCACTACGAATCTGATCTATGTATTGAGATCCTGTAGACCCTGTACTAAAATACAAAAAAAAAAAAAAAAAAAAAAAAAAGAAGAAGAAGAAGATTTACTAAGTTTATTCACAAGATTAGTTGTGTTCTATTCTCTGCTTATTTTTTGTCTAGTTGATATATCTCCTTCAGACAATGGGGTGTTATGTCCACCATTCCAACTGTGTTATTTGATTTTTCATGTTTCTTAATATTTGTCTTATGCAGTTGGGAACTTCTGAATTTTACACACATATATTTATGATTGTTATCTCTCCCTCTCAAAGTTTTCCCCTAACATGTATGTAACAATCTCCTTTATCTTTTTTGATCATTCTTGATTTGAAGTTCACATTGGCTACAAACAGAATAGCTACACCTGCTTTTTCTGGGTTCCTGTTTCATGGAATATTATTGTTCATCCTTTGACTTTCAGTCAATGAATTTCTTTTTGAGTTAAATATGTTTCTTGTACACAGCATATTGTTGGATTATTTTTTCTTGATCCACTCTGCCAATCTGTTTCTTTTGATTGCTGAATTGAGGCCATTTTCACTAATGGTTATAACTAATATGTATTGGCTTATCTTTGTCATGTTATTTTCTTGCTGTTGGTTCCTATTGTAGTAGGAACCAACATATTAATACAACATATTAATTGTATGATTGACATAATTTGTTTTTCAAGGGGAACAATACAATTACAGGGTGCATATTTTGTAATGAATCACCCAAGGAAATATATATGAAGAATGCAAGAAATCTGTCCACATACTCTAAAAACCAAAAAATCTAGCTGAGAGCCTGGATCCCATGCTAGTGTCCTGCTTGAATCCAGCTGAAGCTACACCTGCTAGAGCTCATAACAATGCCTTCCATGAGTCAAATTAGAGGCCTAAAGCCCAGGACACCTCATGCAGATGTGTTGCACTTGAAAGCCCCAAATGTCAGTGGTGGAAACTAGAGAGTCTATGCCAGCAGGATGAGTGATTTGTTCTAGCCACCTGAGGGATATGCACTGAAGCCAGGAAGCAATGCTCAAAGTAAGAACCAGAGGTTCCCTGAAAAGTACCACAGTCAATCTCAGCAACAGTGAGGTCCCAAACTTCTCTGATGATGAGGAAAGCTAAATTCCCATCATGAAAACCAACATGACAAGCTTTTCCAGGAGACTGAGCTGTGGACCATCTTCCCCTCTGGAACCAGGAAGCAATGCTCACTGTGAAGACAAGAGCTCCCCCAAAATTAACTATAGCCATTCTCAGAAACAATGAGATTCAAAGTTCTTCCTCTGATGAGAAAGCCAAGTTCATCAGGAAAGCAGCATGACAAGTTCACCAAGCAAAATAGTCCAAGAGAACCAGCAGCTCCCTAACAGCTTCACAATGGCTTCTTCAAATAGCTTCTCTAAGAGCATCTATAACCTCTTCTCCAGTTTTGTCTCATTGCCAGAAACAATCCTCAGGTGGGTCTCCTACACACAGCACCATGCTGGTTCAGTTCAGCTGGGTGTAACAAGTTGACCACCAGTGTGCAAGACACAATTATTATTTTATAATAATCACCTAAAATTCATATATAAGAGAGCGCAGGAAAACTGTCAACACAGTACAGATCCAAAATAATGCAACTGAGGGCCTGCATCCCACAGCAATGTCTTGCATGAGTATAGCAGGACTCCTAAAACACCTAAAACCCATAACAATGCCTCCCACCAGTCCATCTGAAGGCCATAACAACGTCTCATGCAGGTCTGTTTTATGGATTTGTGCTAGGAAGACTCAAAGGTCAGTAGTTGAAGCTAGAAAATCTGTTTCAATGGGATGGAGGATCTGTGCTAGAAGGGTGAGAACCAGAGCTTCCCCCATAAGTACCATAGCCATCCTCAGCAGTAGTTAAGTCTTGAGGTAATGAGGAAAGCTGAGTTCCCATCAAGAAAACCAATGTGACAAAACTTCTCCAGGAAACTGAGCTATGCACCATCTTCCTTTCCAGAGCCAGGATGTGATGCTCAAAGTAAGGACCAGAGCTCCCCCCATGCAAACCATACAATACTCAGCAAACAAAGTCCTGAGCTCCTTTGACAATGAGAACACCTGAGTTCATCAGGAAATCTAAAATGACAAATTCCTCTAAGAAAACCTTCAGCTTCCCTTACACCTTCTCTTCCCCAGCTCTCCCTTTTATGCTGCCATCAACAATCCTCAGGTGGGTCTCCCACATCCAGCAACAAACTGGTTCATTTCAGCTGGGGGTAACAAGTTGACCACCAGTTGTCAATAAATCAGAGTTCTCTAACTTTTCCCTTCTGTTTGCTTTCCATGATTCGTGGTTCCTCTCTAATGTTCTTGGAATTTTGACCATTTTTATCTCTTCCTAGAGTATTTTTCAGTGGTCTATAGTGTTGGTTTTCTGGTTATGAATTTCTTCAGTTGTTGTCATGGAAGTGTCTCATTTCTCCATTAATTTTGAAATACAGTTTTTCAGGGTCCATCAGTCTTGATTGAAAGTTGTTTCAATTCTGAATACTTCATTCCAAGTTCTTCATTTCATGGGTTGTGTTGAGAAGGCTGTTACGATGCTCATGGGCTTTCCTTTATAGGTTATCTTTCCTTTACACTAGCAGCTTTTAATAAACTGTTCTTGTACTGAATTTCTGAAATCTTATTATATAGGTGATTTATTTTAGTTATGGCTAATTGGGGTTCTTCTTCTAATAATAGTTTGAATGGGAAAACATAATTTTTCTGTAGTCATACCAATTTTGAGAAAACATAACAAACAATATTGTGCAAGGGATAGGTGATTGCTATAAAATTGCAAAAACTTTAAAACATTTAAATCATATATATATATATATATATATATATATATATATATATATACATATATATATATTTCTTTTTTAATTTTATAATTTTTATGTATTTATTTTTTTACTGAAAAACAAATAGCAATGGGACACTTAAAAACCAAATTAGCAGGATAGATTCAATACTTAATACATTGCATATTATTTTCATAGTTTTTTTGTCATACAAAGCACATTCTTGATATTCTACTTACAAACACCATTAGAGCAGAGTGTCTAACCCATGAATTAAGAGAATGAAGCTGTATACTTACCTTATTTTCTAAAGCTGAATTATAACACAGTTTCAATAATTAATACTTTCTATCTTGTTATCTTCCTAGTGGCTGTCCATAGCACAAGAAGCTGAGAGAATATCCTCTCCAAACACTATTAGAACAAATCTTGCTTCTCATAGAATTATACAAAAGTAGTGCATATTTATCCTAACTGTACGGTTTATACAAACACAGAATGGTTCTTCCTTTGTATCCACTTTTTTGCTTAGTCCTATCAAAGAAGGGCATTCCATTGTCATTCAATTATTATAGGTGCCTGAACTCAACGAAACAATCAAGCACAGTCCAGCAGTCCACAACAATAGTGCATTATCTGAAGAAGTTGTTACTAGAGCCATTTACAGCTCCACTTGTTATTATGACTTAATTCTATATGCCTCATTTTTGTACTTTTCTGCTAGATGGTTAAGACCAAGATAAAGCAAGACCTATATTAAAAAAATGTAGCTTTTGTACCGGATGAGGTCAGTCAAGTTGCCTCAGGGTTCATCTTATACCCCCATACCTCACTCTGTAGATCCTTTGTCAGTGTGAGCCATGTGGATGAGTTATAGTCATTGCCTGACCAATTTACTATCTGTGAGAGCATGACAAAAATTTTTCTCTCCATGTGACTCTCCTTAGGCACTATAGATCATCTATCGCATTCCTCAGGGGCTCAATAATCTACTTGTTCAGAAAATTTGGGGCACAACTGAGTTCTATAATGTTACAGTACAGGTTCTCCTATGTCCTGAGTCTTCACTGACCTTGAAAGGCTCGGGCCAAAATGTTGGCTGATCTTGCAGGCCCTCCATTTCTCCAATTTTTGATCTGTGAACTTAGGTTGTTAACCATCCAGAAGACAAGCTGATTAGTACCCTGCATCATATGCAGTTCAGTTTACCTTAACTATCTGACTAAATTTTTTTTAGTTGTTGTTATACATTTCTATTTGTATTTCTTCTTTTGACTTCTTATACTAGGAAGACTATACATTATTTGCACATATGTGTCTGGTTTATTTCACTTATGAGTATATGTTCAAATGGCATCCACTTCAATATAAATGCTTTAAGTTTATCATTCTTTATAGCCGAGTAATAATCCATTATATAGAAATGCTATATCTTTTTCAACCATTCATCAAGTGACAGGCATCTTGGTTGTTTCCAAGATTTGGCTATCACAAATTGTATTGCTATAAACATAGGTACACATATATCACTATGATATGATGTTTTCAGTACCTCCAGAAAAATTCCCAGTAGGGAGATAGCTGATCTGAATGTGATTTCCTCTTATTTTTGTGAGGAGTCTCCACACTGATTTCCATAATGGTTACACCAGTCTACTTACCCACCAGCAGTGGAGAAGTGTTCCCTTTTCCCTACATCCTCTCCAACCTTTGTTGTTGGTTGATTTCTTCATGATAGCCATTCTTTTTGGAGTAAGATGGTATCGTGGTGTTGTTTTAACTTGCATTTCATGGATGGCTAGTGTTGTGCAGCATTTTTTCATATATTTATTTGCTTCTATAATTGTGTCCTCTGAGAAGTGTGTATTTATCTCAGATGCCCATTTCTGGATTGGGTCTTTAAATCTGAGAACCCTAATGTACCTTAGTTCTTTATAAATTCTAGAGAGCAGACCTTTGTCTGAATGCTTATTAGTTAAGATTTTTCGAAATTTGTGGGTTGTCTTTTCACTTTGTTGACAGTTTCCTCTGACATGCAGAAACTTCTCCTGAAAAGTTGACCCCAGTTGTCAATTCTTTCAAGTGTTTCCTGTGCGAACATAGGTTTCTTCATGAACCGTTAGCATACCCCTTTGTCTTCAAGAGTTCCTCCTACTTTCTCTTCCAGGACATTGAGTGTTTCTGTTTTAATGTTTAAATCTTTAATCCATTTTGACTTTAGCTTAGTGCATGGTGCTAGACAGGGGTCAAGATTTAGTTTTCAATATGTAGAAACAGTTTTTCCAGTACCATTTGTTAAAGAGGCTATCTTTCTTTCAGTAAGCATGTTTGGCCCCTTTGTCAAAGTTCAGGAGGCTCAGTGTGTTTGCAGAGGACTCTGAATCTTCTAATCTATTCCATTGATCCTCAGGTCTATTTTGTTGCCAATACCATGTTGATTTTATCACAGTGGCTTTGTATGATTTCAAGTCAGGAACTGTGATGCCTCCTGCCTTGTCTTTGTTGTCGAGTATTGCCTTTGCTATTCTAGGTCTTTTCTGGTTCCAAATGAATTTTAGGAATGATTTATCTAGGTCTGGGAGGTATGTTGGTGACAGTTTGATAGGAATTACATTAAATCTGTACAACAATTTTGGGATTATGGCCATCTTCACGATGTTGGTTCTTCCTATCCAGGAGCAGGGAACATCTATTTCTGAAATTCTCTATGATCTCCTTTCTTAGTGTGATGTAACTATGCATGAAAAGATCTTTGACTTCCTTGGTTAAGTGAATTCCAAAGTATTTCATTTTCATTGGTGCTACTGTAAAAGCTATTGTTTCTATAGTTTCCCTCTCATTGTGTTTGTTATTCATGTAGAGGAATGCTATTGACATTTGAGTACTGATTTGTATCCTCCTAGGCTACCACATTTCTGTAACAGTTCTAGTAGCTTCTTGGTGGAGTTTTCTGGGTCATGCAAATAAAGTATCATGTCATCTGCAAATAGTGATAATTTAACTTCTTTACCTGTTCATGTTCCTTTTATTCTACCTCTTGTCTAATGAGTCAAAAACTATATTGAATAGAAGGGAAAACAGAGGACATCCTTCTCTTCTCCCTGATTTAAAAGATTTCAGTTTTTCCCTATTTAGAATTATATTAGCTGTTGGGTTGTCATAGATGGCTTTTACCAAATTGAGTTAGAGTCCATCTATTCCAATTTTCTGTAGGGTTTTGAACATGAATGAGTACTGGACTTTAAGTTTTTCTGCATCAATTGACATGATCATGTGGTTTTTAGATTTCAGCCTATTTATATAGTGTATTACATTTATAGATCTTCAAATATTGAACCATCTTTGTATCCCTGAGATGAATCTTACTTGGTCATGGTGTATGATCATCTTGATGATTTGCAGTGTTCTGTTTGCTAGGATTTTATTGAGGATTTTTGCATCTATGTTCATGAGGGAGATTGGCCTGTAGTGCTCTTTTTTACTTGTGTCTTACCCCAGTTTTGGAATCAGTATACTTGCCTCCAGAAATGATTTTGGGAGGACTGCTTCCTTTTCAATTTCATTGAAGTTTGAAGAATGTAGGGCTTATATCTTCTATAAATTTCTTTTAGAATTCAGCTGTGAATCCATGAGAACCTGGACTTTTTTTTGTCAGCAGGAATATTATTACGTTTTGTACTTCATTGGCTGTTAATGGCTTATTGAGAATTGTTATATCTTCTTGATTCAATTTTGGTAATTTGTACCTTTTGAGGAATCTGTCCATTTCTTCTGTGTCTTCTATTCTGTGAGCGTAAAGATTCTCAAAGTAGCTATTGATAATCTTCTGAATTTCCACTGGGTCTGTGGTGATTTCACCCTTTTCATTCCTTATTGTTTGTATTTCAATTTTTTCTTTCCTCTTTTTGATGAGGTTTGCTGGGAACTTATCAATTTTATTTAGTCTTTCAAAGAACCAACTTTTTGATTTATGGATTCTTTGAACTGTTTTCTTCATATTAATTGAATTATTTTCTGCTGTAATCTTTATGATTTCTTCCCATCTTTGGGCTCTGAGTTTGGTTTGCTCTTCCTTTTCTAGATGTCGGAGGTGCAACATTAGGGTGTTAATTTGTTCCTGTTCTGTTTTCCTAATGTGTGAGTTCATAGCTATGATTTTCCCTTTGAGAACTGCTTTCATTGCATCCCATAAATTCCAGTAAGTGGTAGTTGAATTTTCATTGAATTGTAAATATTGTTGAAATTCTTGTTTAATTTCATCTGTGAGCCATTGATTGGTGAGTAGGGTATTGTTTAATTTCCATGTATTTAGCGGGTTTTTCTGGTTTCTTTAGTTGTTTATTTCCAATCTCATTACACTATGGTTGGATAATATGCATGGGATAATTTCTGTTTTCTTGCATATACTTAAGCATGACCTATGGACTAGTATGTGGTCTACTTTAGAACATGACCCATGTGCAGTTAAAAAAAAAAAAAGTGTATTCAGCTGTGGTTTGATGGAACATTCTGTATATTTCCACCAGGTCCATTTGCTCCAAGCTCTGATTCAGTTCTGCTACTTCTTTGCTAATTTTTTGTGTGGTTGACCTCTTTTTGAGGTAAGGGGGTGTTAAGGTCTCCTGTTAAGACTGTGGTCTTAGATATTAGGTTTTTCATGTCCATTAAGATTTGCCTTACATATGTGGGTGCTCCTGTGTTTGGTTCATAGATATTTATGAGTATTACCTCTTGCTCTTGAATTTTTCCTCTAACTAATATATAGTGGCCTTCTTTGTGTGATTTGATCATTCTTGGTTTGAAGTTGAGACTGTCTGAGCACAGATTTGCTATTCCTGCTTTTTTCTGACGTGTTGGGGCATGTAATATTGTTTTCCATCCTTTGACTTTAAGCAGATAAATGTCCCTTTGAGTTAAGTGTGTTTCTTGTATACAGCATATTGTTGAATTTTGTTTTCTAATCAACTGTGCCAGTCTATTTCTCTTTATTGGTGAATTGAGTCCATTTACATTGATGGTCATAATTGAAATGTGATATTTACCTGCTGTTGTTTACACATTTTTATCCTGTGTTTAATTGTTTGAGCTATTTAATGGGTTCCTTCCATTCTCATTCATGGAGTTCTAGTCATTGTGGTCTCTCTCTAGGACATCTTTCAGTAGCCTATGTAGGGATGGCTTTGTGATCATTAAATTCTTTAGTTGTTCTTTGTCGTGGAAGTATTTCACTTCTGCATCAAACTTGTGCATTTTGCGGAGTACAGTACTCTGGGCTGGAATTTGTTTTCATAGAGGACTTGAAGAACTCTGCTCCATGCTCTCCTTGACTTTATGGTTTGTGAACAGAAGTCGGCTCTAATTCTGATGGGTTTTCCTTTGAATGTGATCTGCTTCTTTTCTCTCCAGCTTTCAGTATATTATTATTGTGGGGATCTTGACTAGTATATGTCTTGGTGTGTTTTCAGTTGGATTGAACTTATTTGGTGTTCTGCATGCTTTGGTTACCTGAATGTTGGATTGTTTCCTCATATTTGGGAAGTTTTCTGCGATTACTTCTGCCCATATTCTTTATATCTCATTTGCATTGACTCCTTCATTCTCATTGATGCCAATTAATCTCACATTGTTCATCTTGGCGTCATCTTGCAGATGATGGATTATTTTTTTCCTGCATCCTCGTTTTTAGATCCTTTCTTGCCTTTTCACTAACTCCGCCAGCATCTTCAAGATCTGAAACCCTGTCTTTGCTTTCACTCAAACAGTTTTGTACACTTGAGATTTTTAATTCTTCTTTATGTCTTTGACTCTGCTTCATGTGATCTATTTCTTTTCTGTATTGTTCATTCCAGGAATCTGTCATATTTCTGATCTTTTTTTTTTTTTTTTCTAATCAATGTCTTCTTTAGAGGTACCTTTTAATTCTTTTACTGCAGAGTTTTTCCAATTGGATTTCCTCTATATATTTCTGGAATTGATTCTATACTTCAAATGTTATGATTTCAAAGATTTCTTTTTTCATTTCAGAAATTATTTGATTACTTTTGTGCTGTTATTTTTTTGCTTGCTGTGCTGTTAATTTATATGTTTCATCTGGAATAGTGTTCTCTGCACTTGTTCTGGGTGGACACTGGGTTTCCCCCATATGTTTCTGGATTTGATTCATTACTTCAGAGGCTATGTATTCAAAATTTTCTTTTTTTATTTCAGGCGTTAATTCTGGCCTGAGTTCCTCTATACCTTTCTGCTGTTGTTCTTTGCTTCTGCCTATGTTAATTCATTCATTTCAGCCGAATTTGTGTCCTCTGCGCTTACTATTGGTGGGATAGAGGCCTGAGATTGTCTTTGTCATTTTTTATAGCACTGACCTTTGACCTTGGGTACAGTTACAACCTTAGCACATAATGAGATTCGGGTGCCAATCTATTAAGTTTGAGATTATCCAGTTATGACTGTCCTGGATCTAGCTGTTGTGTTCAGTTACTTTTTGGTGCTGCTCTTCTTGTACAACTAAGTCTGTGGATCCCCTCTGTTGTATCCGTGGTCTAGGGAGCACTAGAGAGTGCAGAATCTCTTCCACACACTCACTAGGCCTGGCAAGTTTGGTTCGAGTGGCAGGAGAATCGGAAAAATTCCCATTCGCTTCGTAGGCTTGGGGGCTGGGGCTCCGGGGTGTTGCCGGGCAAGTTGGTCTAGGGTGTCTAAGTCCGACTGCTTGCTGGCTAGGAGGTCTTGGGGGCGGGCGCTTGGGATGATGCGTGAGGGGGGGAAGCCAAAGGCTCCTACACACTCACTGAACCGGGCTCGCATGGATCGGGCGGAAAGGTTCTGAAAAATTCCCATTTGCTGGGCGGGTTGGGAGCAAGGGCTCCGGGGAAGTGTCAGGCCAGTCCTAATTGGAATTCTATATGCCTCATTAACTGTATGTGAGATTCTTTTCTCATGCTTAGGAAATTATCTATTATTTCTGCAAATATTCTTTTTATGTCACTTGTGTTGACGTCTACTTTTTCATGAATTCCTATCAGCTCTATATTGTTTTTCTTTGCATTGCTTTGCAGCTGCTGAATTGTTATTTCCTAGTTCCTTGTTGTTTGTAAGACATCTCTCCTTTTTGACTGCTAGCTTAAATCCTATTTTCAAGGTCTGAAAGTCCATCTTTAGTTCCTTTTTTAAAGTTTTTACTCATTTCAATAAGAAAAAAAAGCAATGAAACATTTCAAAAACAGTTTAACAGGACAGTTACAATTAATACACTGCCTATTGTTGTCTTCCTAGTAGTTATTCAAAGGACAAGAGTAGACATGAAATGTTTTCTAAACACTATTAGTACAAACCTTTCTTCTCTTTGAACTAAGAGAAAGTAGCTGTGTATCTATCCTATCATCTACATACATATATATTTTTTCACTACAAAACGGTCCTTTATTTACATCCCTTTTGTTTTGTTTTGTCAGAGATGGGTGTTCCAATGCTGTTAGAGATGCTATATTTGGAGAATTCTTTAAACGTCTTTTCATACTTGATGCCAGTATAAATATTGTAGCTACTTGAATTCAGCAAAATAACCCAGCATAGTCCAATAGCCCATAACAGTAGTGAGTTACCAGCACAACTGGCAAAGGAGATCATGGAGCCACAAAGTAAAGTGGTCAACAATGCATAGTGTGCCTAAGGAGAGTCAACTAGAGAGAAAAAAATTATCTCAGGCTTTCACAGAGAGCAAATTGGTCAAGCAATGGCTGTGACTCTTCCAGATGGCTGACACCGACAAAAGATTCACAAGATGCTGTAGATGGTTCTAGGGTAAATCCTGAGAGGATTTGACTGACCATATCAGATAGCAAAAGTTACATTTTAAGTTATATAGATCTTGCTTTAACTTGGTCTTAACCATGCAGCAGAAAAGTGTAACCACAAGGTATAAAAAGTAATGCCATATTAATTGCTGAGCTGTCAAATGCTCAATTCAACATCTTTAGTTTCATTCAAAGGGTTTTTCCAGTTTTCAATGGAACTTTCAATTTCCTAGATATGTTTGAAATTGAATGTTTTATGCATTTTCATTCTTTTCTATATTGTTCATTCAAGGTTTCCATCATTTCACTATACTCCTTCATTTTGTTGTCTATGTCTCCCTTAGATATGTTGAGTAATTCTTTCATTATGGTTTTCATTTTTTTTTCTTTCTTTAGTATTGGGGATCAAACTCAGGACCTTGTGCTTACTAGGCAGAAGCTTATGCCACTCAGTTATCTCCCCACATGTCATTTCTTTTTTACCTGAGAGACTATTTCTCATACTATTTCTCCACCATCTCTTGGAATTGCTTTAAAAAAATTTAAAAAAAAAAATCTTTTATTTGGTACAGGGTCTCACTATGCAGTTTGGACTCATGATCCTCCTGTCTCACCCTCTCCAGTGTTGGGATTACAAGCATGCACCACTATGCCTGGTTTTGGTGGATAGCACAAAATCCCCGGTGTTCTGCAGTCAGCACAGCATGCAGGATCAGGGATCAAACCCGGGTTTTTGCATTTGCCAGGCAGGCACTTAGAGCACCAAACTACCCCCCCCCCCCGCTTTACAGTTGCTTCTTTACTGCAGCTGCTATCATTTCAGAAATTTCAGGTGTGTGATTTTCTGTTTATTCTATGTCAATGTCTCCTGTTGTTGTTTTTTTCCTGGGTGGGCTGGAGGTCTGAGATTTTGTTTTGCTGTCTTGACATATTTGAGGCTGATGGTTGGGGTGGTGGTTGGGGTCGCTTCTCTTTCTTACTCTCAGCTCATAGGGGTTCTCTTGATGGTGGGCATAGGGTGAGCAGCATCTTGCCCCTCCACCCACCATTTATAAATTTGAAACTCTAAAATAAATACTAAGAGCATTATATTCAGGACTGCAAGTATAAATCTAACTTACTCTTTAGAAGCTACAGTCCTATCATTACAAGGATGTTCCACAAATTTACCATCTCCACATTAACAAACAGAATCTGTTTTAGCCATCTTTGACAAATCTGAAGCACATGTCCACTATGTAGTAGGATAAAAATAAACATCTGTTTACTGAATGAAGATGAATATAAGTGTACCTTTTTCCAATGGCAGTGTTTCTGTGCTAGATGCCCATATGAGTGAAGAAACATGTCCCATCTAAAACTGCGCAACATTTGAAAAACTAACATTTAGCTTTTCCTCCAAAACCATACCACCAGCCTCACAAAGGCATTTCAGAAATCAACTTTCTCAATAAAAAAAAAAATCTAATTATTAAAAGAAAAACCTTCTCCTTAGGAAACAGAAAATAATTGGTGAATAAGAAAAGTTTGATTCCGAGTACACAATTCTGAAGTGACAAATAGTGGGAGACAGTCTGTAAGAATTTTAGTTTTATATCTTGCCTCTATTGAATAAAATTATTCTAATGAAATTATTCCCCTAAGGAGTAGTAGTCACAACCTATATATATTATATATATTTTCCCCTTGGTCACATTCAATGCTGTCCCATAGGTTCAACACAAAGGCCTACACTATGATCCTCTGTGGCAGAGCTTTTAACCTTGTTCATGAGTTCATCCTAAGGACCTCAAAATTCTTAAAATACATCTACATTTCTTCCTAACCCAAAATTCTGATTTACTTAGTCTGAGACATGTCCTAGACACTGGATATTTTGAAGCTCCACAGATGATCCTAATGTACTTCTAAAATTGAGAAGTATTCTTTTATAAAAAACAAACATAAAACAATACTGCCATTCCTCGATCCCGCCCATACCTGGCCAGCCATAGACTGGCCTGAGACAACGGGGCAGACTCAGCCATCTTCGTCAATCCCTCCCACGCCCACCCAGCCCGAGAGACCAGCCTGAGACAGCGGGGCGACTCCGCGGCCTCCCAGTGAGTGGGAATTTGCAGGACTCAGCAGGCTTCCCAGATCAGTGAGTGTGTGGTGAGTCTGAGGGAGAGCCTTTGGCTTCTTCCCACATGCACTACCGGGATCCCCGCCCCCAAGCCCTCCAAACCAGTGACCAGCCTGAAACCTCAGGGCCCACTCACCATAACTCCCTGGATCCCCTGCCCTAAAGGCCACTGAGTAAGGGGGAATTTCCCCGACTCTCTGGGCATCAAAGTTCAATGAATATAGAGCTCCATGCCACACGGAAGAGACATTTCCCAGCGATTCCCTGTCCCACCCACCCATGGCCCCAGACCCAGCGTAGCTTGCTGGTGAGAGCTCCAGGCTCGTCACACCGGAGGGACATTTCGCAGCGATCCCCAGTTTCACCCCACGGCCCGAGACCCAGCACAGCTCGGTCTGTGAGTGAGGGCTCCAGGCCCGCCACACCGGAGGCACCTTTCCCAGCCTTCTGCGGTTCTGGCCCGTGGCCCTGAACCCAGCACAGGTTGGCTGACCCAGCACAGCCTACCAGGTGAATAAGAACATCCACTATCCTTTTAGGAGCCCAGCAGACCTACCAAAGCCCAGGCCCACCCACCTAGAGAGCAATCTGCCTGAGACAGGAGGGCTGATTCCAGCAACTTTATGGATTCTCGCCCCAAAGCCAGCCAAGACAGTAGGAATTTTCACTCCTCACTCTGCATCCCAGTTTGGCTCATGCTCGCCTGACCAGGGAACCAACAGAGGGGAACCACAAGAGCTGCAGCAAAAAGGAACTGAGCACAACAGCTAGATCCAGGACAGGCATAACTGGATAATCTCAAACTTAATAGACTGGCACCTGAATCTCATTACATGCTAAGGTTATGGCTGCACCAAAGCTCTACACCAAAGGTCAGAGGTCAGTTGTCCGGCGCCGCTCCCGTCCCGCGGAAGAAGACACTCAGACACTCAGCAACGGGTTCAGCAAGCCTTTATCGAGTGGGATGCAAGCCTCTACATGCGTCCGCTATCCGCGGCTCCTACCGTGCAAGCATCTATCAGGTGGGATGCAAGCCTCTATATGTGTCCGCTACCCGCGGCTCCTATCGTGCAAGCATGGCGG
>PVKA01043059.1:0-17026 GCA_004027165.1 Ctenomys sociabilis | reverse complement strand
ACAAATTAACAGGACAGATTCAATACATTAATACATTGCAAACTGTTTTTGTAATGTTTTGGAATCATACAAGGTGCATAGATGATATTATACTTTACAGACATTATTATAGCAGGTGTCTCTGATCAGTGAATTAAGAGAGTGTAGTTGCTTATGTACCTTATTTTTTATAGCTGAATTATATCACAGATTCAATAATTAATACTTTCTACCTTGTTATCTTCCTAGTGGTTGCTCATAGTAATAAAAGCCGATATAATATCTTATCCAACCACTATTAGTGCAAATCTTGCTTCTCAAACAATTATGCAGAAGCACTGCATATTTATCCTAACTGTACTGTTCATACACACACATGATTCTTCCTTTGAATACATTTTTGTCTAGACCTGTCAAAGATGAGCACTCCCTTGTCATTAAACCAATTTAGGTGCCTGAACTTGGCGACACAATCCAACACAGTCCAATATTCCACAATAATAATGAGTTATCTGAAGAAGTTGTTCACTATAGCCATTTACCGCTCAAATTATTATTATGATCCCCCGTTATAGCCATTTACCGCTCAACTTATTATTATGATCCCACCTTATATACCTCCTTTTCATGCTTTTCTGCTAGATGGTTAAGACCGAGATAGATCAAGACTTATATACCAAAAATGTAGCTTTTGTTTCTGATGAGGTCAGTGAAGTTCCCTCAGGGTTTATCTTGTAACCCTGTACCTTACTCTGTAGATCCCTTGTCTGTGTCATGCCTGTGGATGAGTCAAGGCCAAAGCTTGACCAGTTTACTCTCTGTGAGAGCTTGAGAGAAAGTTTTCTCTCCATGTGACTCTCCCCAGGCACATTATACATCATCAATCTCTTTCTTCCGTGGCTCTATAATCTTCTCGATCAGAAAATTCGAGGCACAACTGAGTTTCATGTTACAGTACAGGTTCTCCTTTGTCCTGAGTCTTTGCTGACCTGCAAAGGCTAGGGCCAAAATGTTGGCTGGCCTTGTGGCTATTCCATTTCTCCAATTTTGATCTGTGAACTTAGGTTGTTAACCATCCAGAAGAAAAGCTGATTAGTGCCCTGTAGCATATGCCATCTAGGTTGCCCTAACTATCTGACCAAATACTTTTCAGTTATTATGCATTTCTATTTGTATTTCTTCTTTTGACTTCTTATGCTAGGGAGACTATACAATATTTGCACCTGTGTGTCTGGTTTATTTCACTTATGAGTATATGTTCAGTTGGCATCCACTTCAATATAAATGCTTCAAGTTATATTATTCTTTATAGCTGAGTAATACTCCATTATATAGAAAACTACCTCTTTTTGAAACATTCCTCTTGTGATTGATATCTTGGTTGTTTCCAAGATTTTGCTGCCACAAATTGTGCTGCTATACACATAAGCACACATATATCACTATGATATAATGTTTTCAGTTCCTCTGGGAAAATTCCCAGTAGAGGGATAGCCATTTCCAGTCCTACCCTTTTGAGGAGTCTCCATTCTACATTCCCACCAGTAGTGGAAAAGTGTTCACTTTTCCCAACAACCTCTCTAACATTTGTTGTTGGTTGATTTCCTTATGATAGCCATTCTTTCTGGAGTGAGATGGTATCTCACTGTTGTTTTTATTTGTATTTCATGAATGGCTAGTGATGTGGAGCATTTTTCATATATTTATTCACTTCTTTAATTTCGTCCTCTGAGAAGTGTGTATTCATCTCAGATGCCCATTTCTGAATTGGGTCTTTAAATTTGAGGGCCCTGCTATATCTTAGTTCTTTATAAATTCTAGACAGCAGACCTTTGTCTGATTACTTATTAGTTAGGATTTTTTCAAAATTTGTGGGTTGTCTTTTCATTTTGTTGACAATTTCTCTTGCCATGCAGAACCTCCTCAAAAGGAGTGATCCCAGTTGTTGATTCTTCCAAATGTGTCCCATGCGAATATATGTTCATGAACTCTTTACCTACCCCTATGTCTTCAAGAGTTCCTCTTACTTTCTCTTCCAGGAGATTGAGTGTTTCTATTTTAATGTTTAGATCTTCAATCCTTTTTGACTTTAACTTAGTGCATGGTGATAGAGCTGGGTCAAGTTTTAGTTTTCAGCATGTAGAAAGCCAGGTTTTCCTTCACCATTTGTTAAAGAGGCTAACTTTCTTCCAGTAGTCTTGTTTGGCCCCATTGTCGAAGATCAGATGGCTGAGTGTGTTTGTAGCTGCCTCTGAGTCTTCTAATCAATTCCACTGATACTTAGGTTTATTTTCTTGCCAATACCATGTTGATTTTATCACAGTGGCTTTGTAGTATAATTTCAAGTCAGGAACTGTGATGCCTCCTGTGTTGTCTTTACTGTCCAAGATTGCCTATGCTATTCTAGGCCTCTTGTGGTTCCAAATACATTTCAGGAACAAAAACATGTTATTTTCTCATGCATTCTCATTGTTTTTAATGATTTCTGTAGGTCTGGGAGGTATGTTGGTGGCAGTTTGATAGGGATTTTATTAAATCTTCACAGCAATTTTGGGAGTATGGCCATCTTCACAATGTTGGATCTTCCTATGCAGGAGCATAGAATATCTTTCCATTTTCTGAAATCCTCTATAATCTCTTTTCTTAGGGTTTTCTAATTTTCTGTGAAAAGATCTTTGACTTCCTTGGTTAAGTGAATTCCAAGGTATTTCATTTTCTGCAGTGCTATTGTAAAAAGTATTGTTTCTATTGTTTCCCTTTCAGTGTGCTTGTTATCTGTGTAGAGGAATGCTATTACTTTTGAGTATTGATTTTGTATCCTGCTATGCTACTAAATTTCCGTATCAGTTCTAGTAGTTTCTTGGTGGAATTTTTTTAGGTCTTCCAAGTAAAGTATCATGTGTTCTGCAAATAATGATAATTTAATTTCTTCTTTACCTATTCTTATTCCTTTTATGTCTCCTTCTTTTCTAATGGCTATTGCTAATGATTCCAATACTATATTGAATAGGAGGGGTGATAGAGAACATCCTTGTCTTGTACCTGATTTAAGAGTAAAAGATTTCAGTTTTTCCCCATTTAGGATTATGTGGGCTTTTGGGTTGTCATAGATGGCTTTTATCAAGTTAAGGTAGAGTCCATCTATTCCAATTTTCTGTAGGACTTTGAACATGAATGAGTGTTGGACTTTGTCAAAAGCTTTCTCTACATGAATTGAGGGGATCATGTGGTTTTTAGATTTCAGTTTATTAATATAGTATATTACATTTATGATTTTCAAACATTGAGCCATCCTTGCATCCCTGGGATGAATCATACCTGGTCATGGTGTATGATCTTCTTGATGATTTGCTGTATTCTATATGCTAGGATTTTATTGAGTATTTTCACGTCTAAGTTCATGAGGGAGAGTGGCCTGTAGTTCTCCTTTTTGGTTGTGTCATTCCCTGGTTTGAAACATATAATACTTGCCTCCAGAAATGATTTTGAGAGGACTGCTTCCTTTTCAAATTCATTGCAGTGTTTGAGAAGTATAGGGATTCTATCTTCTATAAATTTCTTGTAGAATGGAGCTGTGAATCCATCAGGATCTGGAATTTTCTTTGGCAGTAGGCTTTTTATTATGTTTCTTATTTCATTGGCTATTATTGGCTTATTGAAAGTTGTTATATCTTCTTGGTTCAGTTTTGTTAATTTGTACCTTTTGAGAAATCTGTCCATTTCTTCTGTGTCTTCTATTCTGTAAGCATAAAGATTCTCAAAGTAGCTATTTGCAAACTTCTGAATTTCCACTCGGTCTGTGGTGATTCCACCTTTTTCATTTCTTATTGCTTGTATTTGAATTTTTTCTTTTCTCTTTTTGATGAGGTTGGCTAGAGGCTTATCAACTTTATTTAGTCTTTCAAACAACCAACTTTTTGATTTGTGGATTCTTTGAGCTATTTTCTTCTTCTCAACTGAATTAATTTCTGCTCTAATTTTTATGATTTCTTTCCATCTTTGAGCTCTGGGTTTTGTTTGCTTTTCTTTTTCTAGATGTCAGAGGTGCAACATTAAAGTGTTTATTTGTTCCCTTTCTGTTTTCCTAATATGTGAGTTCATAGCTATGATTTTCCCTCTAACAACTGCTTTCATTGCATCCCATAGATTCTGGTAAGTTGTACTTGTATTTTCATAGAATTGTAGATATTGTTGAATTTCTTGTGTGACCCACTAATTGTTAGTAGAGTGTTGTTTAATTTCTATGAATTTGGTGGGTTTTTCTGGTTTCTTTTGTCATTTAATTCCAGTTTCATTGCACTGTGGTCAGATAATATGCATGGAATAATTTCTGTTTTCTTTCATATACTTAAGCATGACTTCTGGGCTAGTATGTGGTCTATTTTGGAAAATGACCTTTGTGCAGCTGAAAAAAATGTGTATTCAGCTGTGGTTGGGTGGAACACTCTGTATATGTCCACCAGGTCCATGTGTTCCAAGCTCTGATTCACTTCTGCTACTTCTTTGCTAAGTTTTTGTCTGGTTGACCTATCTTTTTGAAATAAGGGGGTGTTAAGGTCTCCTGTTAAGATTGTGGTCTTAGATATTAGGTTTTTCATGTTGATTAAGATTTGTCTTACATAGTTGTGTGCCCCTGTGTTTGGTGCATAAATATTTATGAGTGTTACCTCTTGCTCTTGAATGTTTCCCCTGACCAATATATAATGGCCTTCTTTGTGTCATTTGATCATTCTTGGTTTGAAGATGAGACTGTCTTAGAACAGAATTTGTACTCTTGCTTTTTTCTGACGTGCTGGGGCATGTAGTATTGTTTTCCATCCTTTGACTTTGAGCCTATGAATGTCCTTTTTAGTTAAGTGTGTTTCTTGTATACAGCATATTGTTGGATTTTGTTTCCTAATCCACTGTGCCAGCCTATTTCTCTTAATTGGAGAATTGAGTCCGTTTACATTTATGGTTATAATTGAAATGTGTTGAGTTATGTTTGCATGGTATTTACCTGCTGTTGTTTACTCCTTTTTGTCCTGTGTTTAATTGTCTCTCCTGTTTAGTGAATTCCTTCCATCCTCATTCGTGGAGTTCTGCTCATTGTGGTCTCTCTCTAGAACATCTTTCAGTAGCCTGTGTAGGGGTGGCTTTGTCATCATGAAATTCTTTAATTGTTCTTTGTCGTGGATATATTTCACTTCTCCATCAAACTTGAAAGAGAGTTTTGCAGGGTATAATAGTCTGGGCTGGAATTTGTTTTCATAGAGAACTTGAAGAACTTGGCTCCATGCTCTCCTTTCCTTCATGGTTTGTGAAGAGAAATCGGCTGTAATTCTGGTTGGTTTTCCTTCGAATGTGATCTGCTTCTTCTCTCTAGAAGCTTTCAGTGTGTTATTCTTCTGTTGGATTTCTGGGATCTTCACTATTAAATGTATTGGTGTGTTTTCACTTGTGTTGAGCTTATTTGGTGTTTTGTATGCTTCGGTGACCTGAATGTTGGATTGTTTCCTCATATTTAGGAAGTTTTCTGCAATTCCTTCTTCCAATATTCTTTTTATATCATTTGTATTTACACCTTCATTCTCATTGATGCCAATTAATCTCACATTGTTCATCCTAGCATCATCTTGCAGGTGATTGATTATTTTTTCCTGCATTCTCATTGTTTTTAAGAGATCCTTTCTCACCTTTTCACTAGCTGCACCAGCGTCTTCACAACCTGAAACTCTGTCTTCACTTTCACTCAAATGGTTTTGTAGACTTGTGATTCATATTTTTAGTTCTTCTATATCTCTTTGACTCTGTTTCATGCATTCTATTTCTTTTCTGTATTGCTCATTCCATGAATCTGTCATATTTCTGATGTCCTCTTTTCTTTTTTTATCCATGTCTTCTTTAGAGGTAGCTATTAATTCTTTTTCTGCAGAGTTTCTTTGAAATTGGATTTCTGCTGTATATTTCTGGAATTGTTTCTGTATTTCAGCTTCTATGATTTCAAAGAATTCTTTTTTGAATTTTGAAATTATTTCTGCTTTTAATTCCTCATGACCTTTCTGCTGTTGTTTCTTTGCTTCTGACACTGTTAATTTGTACGTTTCAGCTGGAATACTGTTCTCTGCACTTGTTCTGGGTTAGCACTGGATTTTCCCCAGATGTTTCTGGATTTGATTCTTTATTCCAGATGCTATGTATTCATATATTTCGTTTTGTATTTCAGGCATTAATTCTGGTCTGATTTCCTCTATACCTTTCTGCTGTTGTTCTTTTGCTTCCTTCTCTGTTAATTCATTCATTTCATCTGAGCTAGTGTCCACTTATTGGTGGAATCGAGACCTGAGATTGCATTTTTCTCCTTGTCTTTGTTATTTTATATAGTATTGACCTCTGACCTTTGGTGTAGGGCTTTGGTGCAGCTATAGCCTTAGTTTATAATGAGATACAGGTTCCAGTCTATTAAGTTTGAGATTATCTGGTTATGCCTGGCCTGGATGTAGTTTTTGTGTTCAATTCCTTATTGTTGCTGTGCCTCTGGTTCCCCTCTGTTGGGTCCCTGATTGAGGGAGCACTTGCTGGTGCAGAAGCTCTCCTTCACACTCACCAGGCTGGGCAGGGTGGATCAAGTGCCAGGATTGTCATCAAACATTCTCACTCCCGTGGCAGGCTTGGAGGCAGTGGCTACGGGCAGTTGCTAGCAGGTCTGTCTTGGGTGTCTCAGGCAGGTTTCTGGCTATGATATCTTGGGGCCCGAGGCTCTGGATGATGCAAATCACACAGGGAGAAGCCAAAGGCTCTCCATCAGCCTCACCACACACTCACTAAACTTTTATGCCCAGGGAGTTGGGGAAATTCCCACTCACTCAGCAGACTTTGGGGCAGGGGATCCAGGGAATGGGCCCTGATATCTGGTGAATGGGCCCTGATATCTCAGTCGAATCACTGACTTGGAGGGCTTGGA
Organism: Ctenomys sociabilis; assembly: GCA_004027165.1. Classification (NCBI taxonomy): domain Eukaryota; kingdom Metazoa; phylum Chordata; class Mammalia; order Rodentia; family Ctenomyidae; genus Ctenomys; species Ctenomys sociabilis. The sequence continues at coordinate 10,104 of PVKA01043059.1, read as the reverse complement.
GGCAGGGATCCAGGTAGTGCGCCATGCACAGGAAGAAGCCAAAGGCTCTCCCTCAGACTCACCGCATACTCACTGATCTGGGAAGCCAGGCGAGTCATGCAAATTCCCATTCACTTGGCAGACTTGGAGTCAGGATCTAAGAAGTTTCTAGAGTTGGTCCTGCTGTCTCAGGCTGCGGGCTTGGGGGTGAGATCTTGCCAACCATATTAGGATGTACAGAAACATTATTTTACCTCTTTGACCTTCAGATTTTCAAAATATAAATTAATAATAATCCTTGATCATTTAATTCCTTCAATGATGACTTTTAGCATTGCAGTAAAAACTCAGATTATAACTAATGAAAGCATTTAATATTATAACTAATAAGAAAGTTACTAGATGCTTTCTTCTAAAGCAAAACATTTGCTAACACACTATTTTTAAAATAAAGCTATAAGTAAAGATTCTGGAGAGTGTTAGCATTTTAACTGACCAAGTTCGAGACATTTTTCTAATCAGTATCATGATTTAACCTCTTACAACTAAAGCTTCCAAATCTTAGATACTCCACTGAAGTATATGAAAGTGCCTAGTGGCCTGGACGGTATTACTCAGCATGGAGTTGCTTTTTCCTGGCAATGACAATAATTAGTCATTTGTATACATCTGAAATCTAATGGCTTTGTAGAGGTGGTGGAAAATTGTTATCCCTTCATGGTAGTCTATAAAAGAATGAAAAAAAGAGAAACTATAGATTGCCACTGCCTGAGTGACACGGAACACACACACACACACACACACACACACACACACACACACACCTATGGGAAGGTCATGAAAGAAAGAAAAATATTCTTCAAGTTTTATTTATTTATTTTTTTTTGCAGAACCGGGGATTGAACTCAGGCCCTTGCGCCTGCCAGGGAAGCGCTTATTCCACTGAGCCATCTCCCCGGCCCCCAAGTTTTAAACTAGACTGCTAAAGATTCATAGTTAGGGAGCTCAGTTTTGATCTAATAAAAAGTTCGGATTTGGAGACTTAGAAATAGATTTAAATTCCTTAGAGTTATGAGCTAAGTAACCATGAACATATTTAACCTCTGTTTGGCTCAGGACGCTCATTTTGAAAATCAGAACAATAATTTGTAGGAGTTTGTTGTGAATATTAACTATGGTAATATGTGTTAAAATACATGTAAATTGCAAAGTACCTACAAATGTAAGATATTACTGAAATAACCTTTGGGTTTTAACCTTCAAATACAATTTTATTTAGGCTTGTAACACAGTCACTCTTTATGTGATTCTTGTAAGTGAATTACTTACAGGGGATAAACAGGAATTCCTTAGTGCTTTTCTTTTCCAGTGCTAGAGATCCAATCTGGGGACAAATTCATGCTAAGGAAATGATGCTCCACTACTGAGCTACATCTCAGCCCAGCCTTTGGCTCAGACATTAATAAGAAAAAGACAAGGAATTGTAGAGACAAAACTGTGTTGAAAGCATAGCTCTATTACTTAGTTCTTTAGTAAACTAAAACTAGAAATTAACTTCTCTGAACATTAATTTCTTTTTCTGAATAATTGGCGTAGCATACCTTATGTGATGTTGTAACATTTAGAGGAGACTTTATAATCACCGCACAAGGGGCTTATTATCTCTCAGATTTTTAAGATTTATATTTGTTCTAGGCATAATCCTGGATGCTACTGATACAAATAGGAAGATACTTAGACTGTGCCTTTAAATTTAGAGACTATTGCAAGGGAAATATCCTATAAAGACATCATGTCGATACAGATCAAATCTTATGATAAAGGATCCTCAAGATGCAGAGTAATGATATAAAGCAAGACTTACAATAGCAGACAATGGTGACATTTAAGGTATGTCAGTTGCAAGACAGGCACAGGTGTGTATTATTCTCCTATGACTTCTGTTACTAGTTACCACAAACTTAGTGACATAAAACAACAATAATTTATTCTCCCCCAGTTCTAGGGCCAGGGGCCCAAAATTATAATTTAATCTGGGTTGTATTTTTCTGGAGGCTGTGTGGGAGAAACCATTCTATTCCTCTCTACTTGCTTCTGGTGGGTTCTGGCAGTCATTTCTATTCCATAGTTTATATTACATCACTCCCGTCTCTGTCTTGACTTTCATGTGGCCTCTTCCATGTGTATTTTCATATGGCTTTTTTATTTCAATAAAGACATGAGTCATTGGGCGTTATGAGATCCACACTAATCCAGTGTGATATCATTTTAACTATATCTGCAAAGGACTTCTTTCAAAGCAAGTTCACATTTGGGGGCATTCAGTAGACATGAGATATGGGGCAGACACTAGACAACTAAGTACAATCTTCCTTAGGTCCCCAGAATTAATGCCTATCCTACATGTCAAATACATGTTCCCCATTTCATCAACCCCCAAAATTTAACCAATTTTATTATTAATTATGAATTCAAATTCTTACTTAAATTCCAACTTTGAAACAAAAAGTTCCAAATGTCATTATCTAAAGCAGGGATAGATGAGATGAACATGACATATATTGGAACAAAGTTTTCCTCCATCTGTTGATCTGTCACACCAAGAAACAATGATCTGCTTCCAAAACACATTGGTAGGATAGCAATGTCATAGCCAGTCTCATAAAATAGAGAAAATAGAAAGAATAAATGGATTACTGCACAACTGCAAGTCCGCAACCCAGCAGAGCAAGTTCCATTACGTTGCAAGGCATGGGAGCAATCCTCTTGGACCGATGCCCATTGTTGAGACAAAATACCAACACCGCCAAGGTAAAGGTGAAAAGATCTCACAGCCTGAAGGTCTTCCATTGTTGGCTGGTGCAAGGCAGGGCAGCATTGCACAGGGACATGGTACAGAAAAAATAATCCAGAACAGGGCAGGAAGAAAGCAGCGATTCAGCAGCAGCAAGCAGCAAGTGGTGTGCCTGCCTTTTTTCTCTCCATATGTATTCCAGCCAGGCTACCTGTCTTTTGTGTGGTGCCACCCACACTCAGGCAGGGCCTTCCCATTATCCATACCCAGAACTATACTAAACCAATCAGTACACTATAGTAGTACTACACCCCCTTAATTCCACCGTCACACGCCCCACATCAGTTGTTGCAAACCTATGGCATGAAAGCCACAGCCAGCTGCTTGTCGTCATTGAAAGCTCTAAAAAGGTTTGCTACCACTTTCCTGAATCCAACTAGGTCTACAAAGCCCCACCCATGAGCACATGAATCTTTGTCAGTCAGTCTAGCTATGGCCACAACAGAGCATCTTTCCCCTCTCTGGTCTCTCATATCTTTGCTCCTTTCAGTTGAGTTGACAGTGTTCCTGTCATTATAAAGTTCTCAAAAACTTGTACATGTTTCTTGTAATTCACAGTCTCTGTCATCAACAAGATTACCCTCCAAAGCTCTTTCCTGCATATCTCCATGTCTGTTGCTTGCGATGCTGAGATACATTGCTTGGGTTCATACCTAATTTGTTCAATAAATGTCCATCTACAAACTTTGTTCTCTCCAGAGCACAACTTCCTATCTTTTATTATTCTGAAAGGCTGATAGTTTTATAGATCAGAAAGTACTTATACTTTTCTCAGTTATATGTTACAGTTTATGCCTCACTTTCCTCTTGCATAGTTCTGTAAACAGCAGTGAACAAAGCAAAGCAAAGCAACACAATGCAATGCAAAGCAAAACAGATGACCATAGCTTCTATACTTCACTTGGGAATCTTAGTTAAGTATCCAAGTTCATTCCTTTCAGTGTTCTGCCTTCCATCAAACACAATTTAGTTGAGCACCATTCACTTGCATTTCTACTGCTTTATAACAAGTATGCCCTTATCTTTAGTTTCCAATAATAGTGTCCCTCATTTTCATCTGAATCTTAATCAGAAGCAGTTTTAATTTTGGTATTTCCAGCAATATTCTGTTCTCGCATAAGTGTATATATTTGCTAAAATGACAAGAACTTTTTCTATCACTCTCCATATTTCTTTATGAGCCCTCAGCAGAATAACCATTCATACTTGTATTTCCATCAATATTTTTTCAAGGCACCTAGGCTTTTGCAGTTGTAGTCTTCAAAATTCTTTCCATTACCCTGTTTGCACATTTTTAGCTATCTGTTACAGCAGTATTCCTCTTGGTTCTAAAACCTGTCATTTTTCCTAGAGCTGCTATAATAAATTACCATGGATTTATTACTTAAAATAATAATGAACACTTAACACTTACAGTTCTGGAGATCAGAAGCCTGAAATCAAGTTTTCATCCATGTTTCTTTTAACAGCTCCATGAAGGAATTCTTACCTCTTCCCACCTTCCCCTGACAATCCTCAGCATTTCTTGACTTGTAGCTGCACCCTAACTCTGCCTTCACTGCTGTATGCCCTTCTTCCTGTGTGTCTTCATTGGATTTAAGGCCCATTTTAATCCAGGTGAACTTGATCTTAACTAATTATGTCTACAAAGTTCCTATTTCAAGAAAGGTCACATTTAAACTCTGGTGGACATGACACTGGGGAAGAAGACATTCTTGCGCCCAGTACGACTCTTTATGGACCTCTGCTTCTCCTCATCCTCTTTTCATTGATAACACTAATATTTCAATGGTGACAGTTTATTTACTTGATCCACTATCTTCATCCTTTTCCCTGATTTCTTTTCAAATGATGCTTCTTAAATGTTAAACCTTTAAATTGACATGCAAATGCTTGCTCATAGGTAGGAGCTTTGGCAAGCTGTGGTCAGAAACAGAAAATACTGATTTTAGTGCATTAGATTAATATGTATGCTTGCCACTGACTGTGGTTAAATAACAATGTTTTTGTTCATGATTAATTAAACTTGCTGAAGTTGAAAGATTGTTCCTTTTACTAATTCTGAGAATTCTTTTACTGATACATGGTCTGCCATGGTTATCCAGCCTGGGATTTAATACTTTGACATACCAATCAATGGCAAAGTCAATTTGTAAGCTGCGAGTGATTTTGGAAGCATCTTTTTATTCAATAGTCTTGTACCTTGTTTGTAACTGAAGGTCATTCTTTAAGGAAAGAATGATATCTAAGACTATAAATTCATTGTATTTTCTATGCACTTGAGAATGGAGATTTCCAGCATCAATATGTAGCTGAGCTTAACCCTTCTGTTTACCAAGACTGACACTCATAGCTTTAATTATTTCACTTGGTGCTGTGAATTCTAGGAATGGTATGTGGTTTATTCTTACACAATGTCTGTCATCATTTAAGGTACATGAAACAGTATCAGTTTTCATTTAGTGCAGCAGCTCCTCTCGTCAGTACACTTGTATGAACTTGTCTTATCTTCACAGCAACCCATGTACTATGGATATTATATTTAGAAACTCCATCACATAAGGTTATAAAAGTTCTATCGGAGGGCTAGGAAGATAGGTCAGTGGGCTAAGTGCCTGCCTGGCAAGTGAGAGGACCCAAGTTTAATGCTCAGTACCGTATGCTATGCAGGCCCCAAAGCCCAGGGCATACCATGCAAGCCCCAAAACCAGGCACCGTGGTGCACACCTGTAATCCCAGTGCTGGGGAGGCTGACACAGGAGCATCCCTAGGAGTCTGAACTGAGTAGTGAGACATGGTATCATATAGATAAACAATAACAAAGTCCTATTTGAATTTTTTCTTGAAGTTATAATGAAAACATACTCAAGCTTTCTATTTCTTGTTCTCTAATATTTTCCTTCCCATCCTTCATCATCCAAAACAGGAAGAGAGACCAGACCTTAATTCTTGGGACCTGTGAATGTTACTTTATCAAGGACATGGGCCTTTGCACATGTCATAAGGTTAAGGACCTTGGGAGGGGACATCATCCTGTGCTACCTAGATAGAACCTAAATGTAGCCAACAGTGTCCTTTGATGACAGAAGGAAGAAAAGGCAATGTGACAGTGAAGGCCAACACTGCAGCCACATGGACCAGCCAAAGAATACCAGCAACAATGATGAGGTTTTTCTCATGAGTCTCTAGAGCATTTCTCTGCTGGCCTCTCAACTTCAGCCTAGTGAAACCGATTTCACACCCTGGCTGCCAGATTTATGAGGAAAATAAATTCCTATTGTTTTAAGCCATGAAGATGAATTAATTTGTTATAGTATCCTTGGGGAAAGATATATTGGACATTCTTTTCCTTGGGTGATATGAAATACTCCATACTCCTAACAAAAAAATACAACTTACTGGATTTCTATGATAGCTATGTTTCTGAGTAGTTCTGTGAGCTAAGCACATCTTCTGATTTCATACAAATAGAGCATCACATACTCCCCCTTTGCTCTTGGGTTAATATTACTATAGGAATTAGCTTAAACTTCCCTACAGAACTGATTTTTAAATTGGTACACTTTTTCAGTGCTCTCTTTTAAAACAAGGCACTTCTTTCCTTACCTGAATAGTATATTTCAGATTTCTTCTATCTACAAACATTCATCTTCCTTTACAAAGCCTCAAGCTATGTTCAGTTTTAATTTCACATTATAAATTAAACCAGATTAAACCAAATCTTCCTTCCTTTCTGGGTGCAAAATTTGTGGAACAACTAATTGTTCTTTCAAATGGCTAATTATATTTCTTGTTGCCTACTTGAGGTCTAATTAGCCAATTGTATATGCTTTTTGGGGGGCAAGGAGATAATTGGCATTTTCAAGCAGGTAATTAGAAAAGCAATTAGTAGTGCCCATTACTAATTGCAAGAATAACAATTGTACCACCAAATGTTACTAGTGTCTATTGGGCTGAAATCCAGTCTCTGAAAATTGACAGGAGACTTAGTATACCTGACAATATTAGATGCGCAGGAAGCACAGCAAGCAAATCACGTGCTAGAACTACCTGATTTACAAGAAGCCTTCTGCTCAGGCCTTAAGCATTTCTTAACTGTTTCTAAGGGCTGCAGTTGAGGAAGCTTCTCTATTGCCAATAGCAATCTTTCAGAAAATAAAAAATAAAAAAGCTTCATGTGTGACTTATATCCAAATCAGGAGCACTATGATCTCCAAAGTTCTTTCATTTCTAGACGTAACATATTATGAAGTCCATCCAGGTCTAGCGATTTTTGATGATACACTGTTATCAGCATCCATTTTTCACATGTTAAAAGCCAAAAGGTTCTACAGGGAACATCACTTACTTTTGGTTGCTTTTCATCTGTTCCCAACCACCTAGCTCTTCAAATATCAGAACTCCAGTTGAATGTTTCAGTGAATTTACCTGTCACAGAAAGCTTCCTGGGGTTAGCAGGTTTTGTTGTTGAACACCCTACAGGTTTTGTGCCCAGTAATGCTGCTGATTGGGTTCTTTGTTCTTTGTTGCTCAACTCATAATTCCATGTAAATGAGAGGAGGTAGAAATAAGAAAATTTGTTTTATCTGACAGCAAGTCAACCAATTTAGCTCTCAAGTAACAAAAAATAAAATTTGTTGAGAAAGTTGGTACTCTAAATACCTAAAAATATTAAATTGGCTGTCAAGCAAATGGAAAAAGTGAATGACTACATTTCCTGAGACATTTCAAAATGGGTATACACAGCACAAATTATAGTGTGCTTGATGGCCCTGGGGTAATAGCTCCAGCGCTCCTCTCAGAGCTCAAGTACTAGTGCTAAAAGGGTTCAACTGCACAGGGTGTGTACAGTGGCTTGAAAAAGCTAGGGAGTTTCTAAATATGGAGCAAAGATACCAGAAGAATTAATGATTTTAACTGAGACTTGTTTTGCATTGACTTGTAACTACTTTTTATTGATGTAGAATCTTGCAACTTAATTTAAAACTTCTAAACTGGATATTTTGGTGTCACAAAGACCAAGGCTGAATGTTCTAAGCAATCCCATGTTTAAAATAATATTTCATTTGCTTTTTTAATCTTAGTCTCATCTATCTTTTACTTTTTGATAAGCTTAAAGTTAGAAAATCAAAAGGCGTTTATTTTCCTTCCACTCCCCTTCTCGCCTCACATACACTTCATGCTTCATGTGGTACTTTCATTAGTATTACAGAAAGGGACGTTAGGGGCTTGAACTGGACACCTTTCCTCCCACTCTGCTCTCTACCGCATGAATGCAGCTCCTAAATGATTGACAAGAAACATCCCAGAGGAGGGAAAGACACCAGGGAAAACTAAGGATCTGTTAGGCGACGAATAGCGACAGTGGTAACGTGAAGGAAAATATACTAGGCCACATTCTTAACTCGAAATCTTTTGACACCTTATTTCTTTTGACTGAAAATCTTTGCCCCCAGAAATTCTTGCAACTACTACTTCACCTGCTTCAACCTTTGCTCCAGTGTTCCCCTGTCAGGAGGCCTTGCAGAGTCAGGCTTAGACACTGCGTCCCCTACCTCATACCCACACACCCCACCCACCAACTTTCCCCGTCTTACTTTTTAATATAAAATCCTTAACCAATCTGTGTTCTTTGTCATCCTTAGATGTGAAATTGATCATGCATAAGGAGGATACAAAATATGTGTGTTCAGTTTAAAAGAGACTCCTGGACAAGGAGACACCTGTGTAACCACACGTAGGTGAAGAATCAAGATAATTTTTATACATTCTCAGAGTGACCACAGTTTTGAGTTTTTGATAACAATTCCATTATTATTTTTTTAATTAATTAATTAATTAATTTTGGCCAAACCTGGGATTAAACTCAGGCCCTTGAGCTTGCTAAGGAAGAGCTTATTCTACTGAGCCATCTCCTTGCCCCCCTCATTATTTTTATTATTATAATTTATGTATGCATATACTAATAACAATAATATAATTTGTCCATTTATTATAGTAAAAATCAGACCATGATATCAGGCCTTCTGTCTACAACTTAATTTCTAGACTTATTCCAGAACACCCCAAACTCGTTTCCCACCCAAGTAACAATCCCTCTTCTCCAGTCCCTGTGAGTTTTACCCTTAAACTCCTCTGCCCTCTCAATTTTTTTCTTCGCTAGGTTGGCATTTATCTCAAGCTCTGGTATTTGCCCTTACAAGATTTTTAACATTCTTTCCCAGTTCTCTTAATAGGGTAATCTTCACTTTTGACTTAAGTCAGGATCAAATAATATTCCAACTTTACTCAAAATAATTCATCCTTGAGGATCTAAAATACTAGAAAAGTAGCAGGTAGCTTCATGCAGGCCTAAAAAAGACATAAGTGGTTGAGTTTCCCATTTATGCTGCCCATTTTAGCAACAGGAAAACTCAGGCTCATCCAGCTAGACAGCTGTCTTTGTTCTCTGGCCCAGTCCTCCGAATGACTTTGCTTTCCTTATGGTTATCACTGTATCAGCCACCATTTCCATTTAGATTTATTCTGAAAATTCCAGCCAGCACACTGCTTCACAGATGATCTCATTGTGTTTTGCTAATGTGCCCCATCATTTCATATACAATCAAAATGAGTAATCAGGGGTTATGCAAATGAAACTCTGTCATCATTGAGACCTCTGCCTGTTTGTGTCCTTCATTCTCATCTAGTTGAAGTTAGCTATTATTCTCCTCTAGGGAGTTTTCAGTTGAACAATGTCCACCTTTCTTTTGTACACTATAGAATCCAGAGAATCACACTCATTTTCTTTTTATATTGTTAGAATTAGATGTATCATTCAGCTATAATCTGAGTTTCACAATAGCAGCAATCACGGTGTCACTGGCCCCTGAAATGAATTCATAGATTTGGCAATCACCAAACTATCAACATATGTTAGAGGTAGCAGATAAATCTTCTGTTGCAAATATTGCCATTTTACCTATATAAAGCAGTGTGCAGCAAATGTAGCAATGTATGTCTAAATTAACTTCCCTGACAGCAGTGTATCAGAGTTCTGCCTTTGATATACCAGCTGCATTGTACTGAAAGCAAAAGTTACGGAGCAACAGATATTCCATGCATGCCCTAAGAGCTCTTTAAGTAAAACAAAAATATTGAAAGTTTTATAAGAAAAATGTAACTTTTTGGTTTTATTTTCTTTTTTATTACCTTCAGTATTTTGCTTTTCTTTCTGTGTTAAAGAACAGCTTTTTAATAACTTAAGTTATGATACTCTGTTTAATAGATTT
>PVKA01043058.1:0-17002 GCA_004027165.1 Ctenomys sociabilis | reverse complement strand
CCGGCCCCACCCCATGGCCTGAAACCCTGCGCAGCCTGGCCTGTGAGGGATCCAGGCCCACTGCACCAGAGGGACCTTTCCCAGCCTTCTCAGGTTCTGGCCTGTAGCCCCAGACCCAGCACAGGTTGGCTGACCCAGCATGAGAACATCCACTATCCTTTAGGAAGCCCAGCAGGCCCACCATAGCCCAGGCTCACCCATCTAGAGAGCGACTTGCCTGACACAGGATGGCTGACTCTGGCAATTTTCCAGATCCTCCCCTGAAAGCCAGCCAAGACAGTGGGAATTTCCATTACTTGCTCTACATCCTGGTTCAGTTCATGCTCACCTGACCAGGAAACCAACAGAGGGAAACCACAGGAGCTGCAGCAAAAAGAAGCTGAGCGCAACAGCTAGATCCAGGACAAGGCATACCTGGATAATCTCAAACTTAATAGACTGGCACCCGAATCTCATAACACACTAAGGTTGTAGCTGCACCAAAGCTCTACACCAAAGGCCAGAGGTCAGTGCTATACAAAATGACAAGGACAAGGAGAAAAACGCAGGCCTGGGCCTCGAGTCCACCAGCAAGGGCAAGGGACACTAGTTCAGCTGAAATGAATGGATTAACAGACACATCACCAAAGGAACAACAGCAGAAAGGTATAGAGGAAATCTGACGAGAATTAATACCTCAAATAAAAAAAGAAATACATAGTATCTGAAATAAAGAATCAATTCCAGAAACATTGGGTGGAAAAACAATGCTCACCCAGAAGAAGTGCAGAGAGCACTATTCCAGCTGAAACGTATGAATTAACAGCATCTGAAGCAAAGAAACAACAGCAGAAAGGTCATGAGGAACTCAAAACAGAAATAAGTTCTGAAATTAAAAAAGAATTCTTTGAAAAACAGAATTCTTTGAAATCATAGCATCTGAAATACAGAAACAAGTCTGGAAATACACAGAGGAAACCCAACTTGGAAGAAACTCTGCAGAAAAAGAATTAATAACTACCTCTAAAGAAGACATGGATAAAAAATTGAGGAGAGTAGAAATATGATGGATTCCTTGAATGAGCAATAGAGAAAAGAAATAGAACACATGAAACAGAATCAAAGAAATACCGAAGAACTGAAAATATCAATCATGAGTCTACAAAACCGTCTGAGTGAACGTGAAGACAGACTTTCAGATGTTGAAGACACTGGTGCAGCTAGTGAAAAGGTGTGAAAGGATCTCTTAAAAAACAATAAGAATGCAGGAAAAAATAATCCATCACCTGCAACATGATGCCAGGATGAACAATGTGAGAATATTTGGTATGAACAAGAATGAAGGAGTCAATACAAATGACATAAAAAGAATTTGGGGAGAAGTAATCCCAGATAACTTCCCAACTATGAGGGAACAATCCAACATTCAGGTAACTGAAGCATACAGAACACCAAATAACTTCAACCCAAGTAAACACACTGAGACATGTAATAGTCAAAATCCCAGAAATCCAACACAAAAATAACATACTGAAAGCTGCTAGAGAGAAGCAGAACACATTCAAAGGAAAACCCATCAGAATTACAGCTGACTTCTCTACACAAACCATGAAGGCAAGGAGAGCATGGAGCAGAGTTCTTCAACTCCTGTATGAAAATAAATTCCAGCCCAGACTATTATACCCTGCAATCCTCTCTTTCAAGTTTGATGGACAAGTGAAATACTTCCATGACAAAGAACAACTAAAGAATTTCATGATCACAAAGCCATCCTTTCACATGTTGCTGAAAGATGTTCTAGAGAGAGACCACAATGACCAGAACTCCATGAATGAGAAACGAAGGAATCCACTAAACAGGACAGACAATTAAACACTGGGTAGAAAGGAGTAAACAACACCAGGTAAATATCATGAAAAACATATGTCAACACATTTCAATTATAACCATCAATGTAAACAGACTCAATTCACAAATTAAGAGAAATAGACTGGCACAGTGTATTAGGAAACAAAATCCAACAATATGCTATATACAAGGAACACACTTAACTCAAAAGGACATTCATAGGCTCAAAATCAAAGGATGGAAAACAATATTACATGCCTCAGCACTTCAGAAAAAAACAGGAGTACCAATTCTGTTCTCAGACAGTCTCAACTTCAAACCAAGAAGGATCAAACAAGAAAAAAAAAAAAAAAAAAAAAAAAAAACACAGAGCACCCAAGTACGTAAGACAAATCGTAATGGACATGAAAAACTTAGTATCTAAGACCACAGTCTTAACAGGAGACCTTAACATCCCCTTATCTCAAAAAGATAGATCAACCAGACAAAAAATTAGCAAGGAGGTAGCAGAACTGAACTAGAGCTTGGAACAAATGGACCTGGTGGACATATACAGAGTGTTCCACCCAACCACAGATGAATATACATTTTTTTCAGCCGCACACGGGTCATTTTCCAAAATAGACCACATAATAGTCCAGAGGTCATGCGTGAGCATATGTAAGAAAATAGAAATTATCCAATGTATATTATCTGACCAAAGTGCAATGACACTGGAAATAAATAAAAGAAACCAGAAAAATCCACTAAATTCATGGAAGCTAAACATACCCTACTCAGCAATCAATGGGTCACAGAAGAAATTAAACAAGAAATTCAACAATATCCACAATAAAGTGAAAATTCAAGCAGCACTTACTGCAATATATGGGATGTGACGAAAGTACTTCTCAGAGGGAAAATCATACCTATGAACTCACACATTAGGAAAACAAAATGGAAAGAAATTAGCATCAAATGTTGCACCTCTGACAACTGGAAAAAGAAGAGCAAACAAAACCCAGAGTGCAAAGATGGGAAGATATCATAAAGATTAGAGCAGAAATTAATTCAATTGAGATGACTAAAACAGTTCAAAGAATCCACAAATCAAAAAGTTGGTTCTTTGAAAGACAAAATGAAGTTGATAAGCCCCTAGCTAACCTCATCAAAAAGAGGAGAGAAAAAATTCAAATACAAGCAATAAGGAATGAAAATGGTGAAATCACCACAGAACCACTGGAAATTCAGAAGATTATCAATAGTTACTTCGAGAATCTTTATGCTCACAGAAGAGAAGATACAGAAGAAATGGAGAGATTCCTTGAAAGGTACAAATTACTAAAACTGAACCAAGAAGATATAACAACTCTCAATAAGCCAATAATAGCCAACGAAATATGAAACGTAATAAAAAGCCTACAGACAAAGGAAAGTCCTTGTCCTGATGGAATCACAGCTGAATACTACAAGAAATTTATAGAAGATATAATCCCTACATTCCCCAAACTCTTCGTTGAAATTGAAAAGGAAGCAGTCCTCCTAAAATCATTTCTGGAGACAGTATAATACTGATTCCAAAACCAGGGAAAGACACAACCAAAAAGGAGAACAACAGGCTAATCTCTCTCATGATCATACACGCAAAAATACTCAATAAAATCCTAGCAAATAGAATACAGCAAATAATCAAGAAGATCATACACCATGACCAGGCAGGATTCATCCCAGGGATGCAAGGATGGTTCAATATTTGAAAATCTATAAACGTAATACACTATATTAATAGACTGCAATCTAAAGACCACATGATCATCTCAATTGATGCAGAGAAAACTTTTGACAAAGTCCAACACTCATTCATGTTCAAAGTCCTACAGAAAATTGGAATAGATGGACTGTACCTTAACTTGATAGAAGCCATCTATGACAACCCAAAAGCTAATATAATGCTAAATGGGGAAAAAACCGTTATCTTTTCCTTTTTTTTTTTTCAGTGACAGTTTTCCTTGCTTTAATTTTTGCTGCTTTTTTTTTCTGCTTATGAAATGAGCTCTTGATTACAAAATACCAAACTACACTCAAAAGAGGGTGTAGAAAAAGCCAGCTGTTGGCACAGCATGGAGAAGCCCACAATTAAGACACAGCAGCAGCAAGTGGCAGGAGGTGGGAAGTGACTGAAGCAATGGTTACAAATGTTCACAGGAAGCTAAAACTATCCAAAAGGTTGTGCTCTACCATTACCACAGGTTAGACTAGTCACTGCTTTGGTGGGTGGCCTCAGTGTGTTTGGATTTGGATTCTACACAGCAGTACAATTTCTTCCAGTTAAGAGTTCTTGGCTTGCACTGATCACAGGGTGGCAGGAGGGTAGTGGACCAGTCCATTAGTTTTTCAAAATTCTGTCATAGACCTGATAAATGTATTGAGAGACTTCAGGAGCTCTCAGCGACAGCGTATAATTGGGGTTTCCTGGCTGGATGCGTAGCTCAGCCAAAATCCAAATGCCATTAGCGAGTTTTAGGGATTGGTACAGCATATCCTGTCCTTCCACATTTCTTTTGGAAATAGTATAAACATTGTTGTTTTGCAACTTGCTGGAAACAGTGTCAGCATTTAAATGGCATTCCTTAATCTGAAACTGGAGTTCATTTTCATTGGGAATATCCTTCCATGTTGCCAGGAAGACTTGGTGCTCCATTTTGCCATCTTCTACAAAAAGCACATTGAGCGGGATGAGGCAGCTGAAGTAGAAGACATCAATATTGTTTTTAACAGCCACCTGCAGGTTATTCAGAGGTTCCATCTTCATGACTGGGCCCAAGGTGTTGAGAGGCAGGGAGACATCAATGCTTTGGTTTGGCATTAGTGGTGTATGGATGGCCAGAGGAGCACTCGGGATGACACCAAAGCTATTCTTGTTAAATTGGATGGCAAAGTCTGTCATATGCTGCAGAGCTTTGTTGGTGAAGTTCATTTCCATATAGATATGCCCTTGCCGGTGAGTAAATGTTCCTGAAATCTCTAACTCTTTAGCCTTTACTGTGGGTAGCCAGACAGCCTTTGGAGCCATGCATCCACCAGGAGCCATGCCTATCCCAGTGGAGAGTTCAAACAGGTCATTTAGGCCACTGCTGACTACTGCAGGTGTTGGTGAGGGAGCAAACATTGCAGGCAATGATGGAGATGAAGGACTGTCCAACTGCCGGACTTCCTCCAATGCCCCCGCCAAGGTCACTGCCAAGCAGACTATCTAGTCCTCCTCCCAAGAGATCCACTGCTCCCATCTGCATGGAGGATACCTGTGGCATGTTGACTGGGGGACCAAGGTCAAGATTTAAAAGATCCTCAAGAAGGTCACCTTGAGAAGGGATAACTTGAGGCTCCTCCAGGTTAGTTGCAGAGGTGGTGCCAACAGGACTGTCACCTGCATCAGTGCTCCCATGATGAATTGGCAAGTGTTTGCAATGGTTCCCATGACTCCCTTCCACAAAAGCATTGGGAGACTTACGATACACAGAGGCCAAAGAACCAATGTGGCAGATCAGCTCATCCAGCAGAGTTCGCTTAATAAGGTCAGTTTCCTCAGAGATTAGTGGCTTCTCAGACAAGACTACTTCTTTGGCTGTCACTGGGTCAGTTGAGAGAAGGCACCAATAAATATAGCCCTGGTCTCGAAGGTCAGGATTGTCAGAATCCTGTGTTGCCAAACTCAAGACCTGTTGGACCAGCTCCTGCGTTTCTGATGGTTTCTTGAGAAACAACTTCACTATGGCAGTAAGCAGAGTGAGTTGGATTTGGGTACTTTCATCATGAAAACCCTCTAAGAAGCTCTATAATAACTCATCTGCATTGTCAATTCTTTCAGCATATTCTCCCATGATCCATATTATGGCTGCTCGAGCATCTGGCTCATCCAGGGAGTCTAAGTTCTCATAGAGGGTGGCAATAATGCTTTCATACTTGTTCGGGTATTTGCGGAAGATATCCCTGATGACAACAATTGCCTCTTGAACCACATAATTTACTTTGGTCTGGATTAGATCAAGCAATGTGCTTACACAGCGCTCTGCAGATTGTTTCACCTTGATGGCACATCGCCCAATGGCCCTCACAGCTTTGCGAACAAAGTCAACATCCACCTCAGTAGCATATTCTTTCAGTTCTGCCAGAACCTGAGCAATGTTGGCTTGGGATGCAAGGCGAATCATGATGTCCAACTTTTCTAGTTTAACATAGGTGGGATCATTGTATTTCACAAAGAAGACTTTGATTTCCTGCTTTTAGATTTCAGGCCTTTTCTGGACAATTACATTGATCTTCCTTAGAGCAACATACTGCACTTCTGGCTCCCCAGACAGCAAAGTAACAAGTGGAGGGGCTAACTTCTTCAGCAGCATATTGTAGTAGTCAGAGTCCTTGGGTAACAATTCCAGAAACTTCATTAGGACTTTTACCGCTGAAAGTACCACTGCTGAGTTGGCATGGGATAACCGGGGAGTTACCAGTTCACAGATGCTCTGAGCTTCCCAGTTATCTTTAGGATTATAATTAGGCAGTCCAGGATGAAAATCTGGCCCCTCTCGGTGCATTCGTTCAGAGCTATCAGCAGCTTATTAATGTTCTGTGGGTTCAAATCGAGTAAGTTGCTGTTCGAGAGAGACTAATTTCTGACAATGCTGCTACAGCATTAGCCACCACCATGGGATTTGAATCTGCTATGAGATCACGTAAAGAATCAAGGAATCCTTGATCTTCCACCATTTGGGCATTGATATCATGGAGCTTTGCCACGCAGACTGCTGCGGTTTACCGGACATAGGGGTCTTTATCCTTGAAGCACTTGCGAAGGGGCTCACAGAGGTATACTGTGATCTTGTCCACCCTGATGCACCCCACGGTTCTTACTGCCAAGGCCCAAATCAAAGGGTTGGGATCTTCACAGGCCTTCACAAAGCTGTTGACAACTATGATGGCCATGTCCAGCTGACACTTGGCATAGTTCATCAAGTACAGGTACACAAGCTTCTTTAGCTCCAGGTTAACTGCATACAGTTGACTACATGTGGAAAGAGAGAGCTAACATCCTTCCCCATCGTCATAGCAGCAATCACTTTCTTCACAGCCTCCTTCCTCTTTTCTTTCTTTTCATTGTTGAGTTCAGCTTTTAATTCAAAGATTTCTCCCTTTTTATTGGTTGTGAAGTACTTGGAGTCAGTCATGATTGTGGATCTTTAATGTATACCAGAGGGAAGGGCTGGGAGTGGTGGCGGCAGCCAAGCGCAGCCAGGGTGGTGTTGTAATGGTTTCCTGCCCCTCACCTCTTTTACTCTTAAATCGGGCACAAGACAAGGATGCCCTCTACCACCCCTCATATTCTATATAGTCTTGGAATCATTAGCAACAGCCATTAGAAAAGATGGAGAAATAAAGGGAATAAGAATAGGTAAAGAAGAAGTTAACTTATCACTATTTGCAGATGACAGAATACTTTACTTGGAACACCCAAAATATTCCGCTAAGAAACTACTAGAATTGATATGGAAATTCCGTAGCATTGGAGGATACAAAGTCAATACTCAAAAGTCAATAGCATTCCTCTACACAGATAACAAGCGCAATGAAAGGGAAACAATAGAAAGAATACCTTTTACAATAGCACTGCAGAAAATGAAATACCTTGGAATTCACTTAACCAAGGAAGTCAAAGATCTTTTCACGGAAAAATTACAGCACCCTAAGAAAAGAGATTATAGAGGATTTCAGAAAATGTAGATATTCCATGCTCCTGGATAGGAAGAACCAACATTGTGAAGATGGACATACTCCCAAAATTGCTGTACAGATTTAATGCAATCCCTATCAAGCTGCCACCAACATACCTCCCAAACGTAGAGAAATCATTCCTAAAATTTACTTAAAATGACAAACAACCTAGAATAGCAAAGGTAATCTTGGCCAACAAAGACAAGGCAGGAGGCATCACAATTCCTGACTTCAAATTATACTACAAAGCCACTGTGATAAAATCAACATAGTATTGCCAACAAAACAGACCTGAGGATAAATGGAATAGATTAGAAGGTGCAGAAGCATCTACAAAGATACTCAGCCATCTGACCTTCGACAAAGGAGCCAAACATACTCACTGGAAGAAAGATAGCCTCTTTAACAAATGGTGCTGGAAAACTTGACTTTCTGCATGCCGAAAACTAAAACTTGACCCAGCTCTATCACCATGCACTAAGCTAAAATCAAAATGGATTGAAGATCTAAACATTAAAACAGAAATACTCAATCTCCTGGAAGAGAAAGTAGGAGGAACTCTTGAAGACATAGGGGAGGTAAAGAGTTTATGAACAAACATATATTTGCACAGGAAGCAATTGAAAGAATCAACAATGGGGATCAACTCTTTTTGAGGAGCTTCTGCACGTCAAAAGAAATTGTCAACAGAGTGAAAAGACAACCCACAAACTTTGAAAAAATCCTAACTAATAAGCCATCAGACAAAGGTCTGCTCTCTAGAATATATAAAGAACTGAGATATAACAGGGCCCTCAAATTTAAAGACCCAATTCAGAAATGGGCATCTGAAATGAATACAAGCTTCTCAGAGGACTAAATTAAGAAAGCGAATAAATATATGAAAAAAATGCTCCACAACGCTAGCCATTCATGAAATGCAAATAAAAACAACACTGAGATACCATCTCACTGCAGAAAGATTGGCTATCATAAGGAAATCAACCAACAACAATTGTTGGAGAGGTTGTGGGGTAAAGGGAACACTTCTCCACTGCTGGTGAGAATGTAGACTGGTACAACAATTGTGGAGATCAGTGTGGAGACTCCTCAAAAGAGTAGGACTGGGAATCCCATTCAAGCCAGCTATCCCCTACTGGGAATTTTCCTGGAGGAACTGAAAACATTATATCATAGTGTTATATGTGTACCTATGTTTATAACAGCACAATTTGTGATAGTAAAATCTTGGAAACAACCAAGATGTCCATCACATGAGGAATGGTGGAAAAAGATGTGGTATTTCTATATAATGGAGTATTACTCAGTTATTAAGAATGATAAGCTTGAAGCATTTATATTGAAGTGAATGCCACTTGAACATATACTCATAAGTGAAATAAACCAGACACACATGTGTAAATATCATATAGTCTCCCTAGTATAAGAAGCAAAAAGAAGGTATACAAATAGAAATGTATAACAACAACTAAAAACAACTGAGTGAGATAAGGCAAACTGAATGGCATATGCTGCAGCGTACTAATCATCTTTTCTTCTGGATGGTTAACAACCTAAGTTCACAGATTAAAATTGGAGAAATAGAAGAGCTGCAAGGCTAGCCAACATTTTGGCCCTTCAAGGTCAGTGAAGACTCAGAACATAGCAGAATGTGTATTGCGACATCATGAAACTCAGTTGAGCCTTAAATTTTCTGAACAAGTAGATTATGGAGCCACAGAAGAAAGAAACTGAAGTTCTATAGTGTGCCTGGGGAGAGTCACATGGAGAGAAAACTTTCTCTGAGGCTCTCACAGAGAGCAAACTGGTCAAGCATTAGCCGTGACTCATCCACATGGATGACACAAAGGATCTACTGAATAAGGTACAGGATTACAAGATAAACCCTGAGGAGACTTCACTGACCTGATCAGAAACAAAAACTACATGTTTTGGTATATAGGTCTTGCTCTATTTAGGTCTTAACCATTAGCAGAAAAGTATAAAAATGAGGTATACAACGTGGGGCCATAATAATAAATTGAGCTGTAAATGGGTATAGTCAACAACTTCTCCAGATAACTCACTATTGTTGTGGAATGCTGACTGTGTTGGATTGTGTCCCCGAGTTCGGGCACCTAAATTGGTTGAATGACAGTGGAGTGCCCATCTTTTTGTAAACAAAGCAAGGGGTACAGAAAGGAAGAATCATGACGTGTGTATATGGAAGTGCAGTTGGGATAGATATGCCATGCTTCTACATAATTCTATGATAGGCAAGATTTGCACTAATGGTGATTGGATAGGATATTATGTTGGCTTCTAGTACTATGGATAACCACTAGGAAGATAACAAGGTAGAAAGTATTAATTATTGAATCTTTGATATAATTCATGTATAAAAAATAAGATATGTAAACAGCTACACTCTCTTAATTTACTGATTAGAATGTGTGCAAGTATATCACGTATGTACCTTGTATGATACCAAAACATTATGAAAACAGTTTGTAATGTGTTAATTTATCGAATCTGTCCTGTTAAAGTGTCTTAAAACTGTCTTGTTGATATTTGTACTTCAATAAAATAAAAAATAAATAAAAAATTAAAAAAAGCAAAAACAGTTCCATAAACAATAACTAAATAAATTTTTAAAAAGCATGTAGCCGCATGACATAAATCTCAAAAGCTAGATAATCAAGGGCAGAGGTAAAAGATGTTTTGATAAGCATAGTGCAACATAGTATGTGGTTCCTTATGCTGTTCTGGATTCCAAATAAATCATTAAGGCAGATTACCAAAATCCTACAAATTCGAAGACTCTAATAGAAAGCTAAAATGATTCCTTTTTTTTTTTTTTTTTCTTTTATATTAGAATAAGCTATTTTCTCATTTCTCAGCCTTTTGGCTAAGATGAAATACAGAAGGAGCTGCTTTGAGAAACAAATGCCACAAGGAGCTGACTGTGATCAAGACAGTTCATAGTATACCTTATATACCACTATATAAGATATACTGAATTAGGGAACTAACTTGAAACTTAATGACCCTATCTGCATAATCACAAGTTAAACTTTTAAAAACTCTAGCATTAGACAATTAAAATTTTAAAGGAGAAGAGCACAGTATTCCAATGAACTGCTTCTGGTTTCTTGTTTATCCTGTTTTTCTATTCAAGATGTTACATAATATAAGCTTTTTATCATTCTCCTACATCTCTGCAACAGCTTTGAAATGAAGCTTGAGTATAAGGATTGGATATCATTCTATTAGTTTCTTTCTAATAATCATATAGAAAATTGAAGGTAAGGAGAGGGAAGGGGGAAAGAAATAGAATGGCAATATCATTATATTTCAAAACAGGATCCAACCAATTTAAAAAGAGTTAGGGGGCCAGAGAGATAGCTCAGTAGAATAAGTGCTTGCCTGGCAAGTGCAAGAGCCTGAGTTCAATACCTGGTTCTGCCAAAAAAACAAAAGTCAAATATATGACTGAAACCTCATGTCTTTCCTCATATTTTAGCTAGAAATGGAACTTTACTATATAATAGCTTACAATAAAAAGTAGTTACTTGAAAACCAGTATGCTCTTATTTCTTTTATTAAGGTTGTCCCAAGATTTCATGAAACTAAAGATTTTGGAATATTCAAATCATACAAAGGAAATAAAGCATATTGTCTTAAACTGTCTTTAATAGGAACCCTTATGAAAGTACCTTGCAGAAGAAAAGCAATTTGAGGCTTTGTCCAAGCAGGTGTGTATTTATTATCTAGGAGATGGGAACAGCTAAGATAGTAAAGACAGTGAAACAGCTTCTCATCAAAATTCCTCTCAGAATTCTAGGATTAGTTTGTGCTGTATCAAAACAAAACAGAAATAAAATCCTACAAAACTGAGAGTAATTTAATATTAGGTATTCAATATACGTTAGTAAAAGCTAAGCTTCTAAAACTGTAGAAAAACACACATTGCTTTAGGCCATCAAATTTGATCTGCAAAGTTGTTAAACACGAGAAACAACATTTTATATAACATATAGTGCTACAGTCTTCAGGTTTGATTGATTAACTGTATATATGTTATATTACAATCTCTTTACCACTAAAGGTAAAATACAAGTTGCTTTGGTTTCTAAATTTAGATAACCACATTGTGGCCACTGTTAACTACAAACTATTCAGAAAGGTGCATGACTTATCTAAATTTTCTTATTTCAAGAGAGAATGGCAAGAATTTTCATTTTAGAGATAGCTCATGCCAAACAAAAGGAATTTATATAATCAGTCTGGCCATGATCAGTTTAACATCAGGAAGTTTAGTAAACGTCCTGATGTGACCAATGCTGTCCACAAAAATAGCAAAACATAGTGTTTTTGCATTAAACTTTTGAAATAATATTTGATATGTGTGGATTTATTTAGTACATTAGACACTAAAGAAGTTATGATATATATATAAACATATACATTATTATATGTTAAATAAATTATAAGACAAAAAGGGATGATAAAACCCTCATGTTGCTCTTTAGCAATTACTGAAAAATCAATGGAAAAGTCTCTTCCTCATGGCAAATATAACCTACAAGGTAAATTTTTCAATGACTCATTTAAAGTTACTATAGGTTTATTAAATTTTGTATATGCTGTCTGCCTTTTATTTGTAAAGCACATATTTTACATAGTTCATGAAGCACTGACAAGTAATATTAGAAGAGACAGTTGGAATGCCAAGAAGGCAAACATGAACATTTAATAGTTTGTGTTTTTATTTTTTGTATTACTACTGGCACTTTCTGTATTCATTATCTCCACTTCATATTTGTTACCAACATATTTTGTTCTTTATAGACATAAATTTATTCAATTAGCAATTAGCAGTTGGGAGTAGCAACACTTTCTAGATTCTTATTTCTTTTACCACAGCTTCAGAAGTCTTCTTAATATCATATTTAAGAATGTTCAATTTAAGGTCATGATTTTCATGATGCTTTGAAGATCTTTCTTTATCTTTTGCTTAGACTGCTTGTTTCTAATATACCTCAGTTTAGATGTCTCTGACATAATGTTATTGAAATATGTCGACTTGTTAGATGTGTAGATTTGTTTTTTCAACAAATGTAAAACATTTTCAGTGACGATATCTTCAAATTTTGTCACTTTATTTCTCCTCTTAAAAATCCTATGATGTAAGGCCAGGGAGGTAGCTCAGCAGCATAAGTACCTGCCTGGCAAATGCAATTCTGATACCGTACACACACACACACACACACACACACACACACACACTCACACAAAACCCAAACATCTAATGGACAGCTCATGTATAAATCTGCCTAGTTGTTCCCAAAATACTTTTTTAGAGTAGTTCAAATCAAAATTCACATTTTGGGGCTGGGGAGATAGTCCAGTGGAATAAGTGCATGCGTGGCAAGTGCAAGGTCCTGTGTTCGATCCCTGGTACCACCAAAAAACAAAACAAAACAAAACAAAACAAAACAAAACAAAACAAAACAAAACAAAACGTCCTATGATGTATATGTAGTCACACTTCTTAGGTTTGACAGGATCTTCAGCTCTGTTGTTTTCTTCCTGCTCCACAGATGGAATAAATTTTCCGTTTATTGTTGCTGGTTCTTTTGCCTGTTGTGAATTTTCAACTTCACTTATTTTTGTTTTCTAGTTTAAAGGTTTGTGTTAGGTTTATTTTTACAATTTTTATTTCTTTACTGATACCCTCATTTTGTTCAGATACCTTTTCTCTGATTTATTTAGTCCCTTATCTGTTTTCCTACATCTCTTTCAGTATCTTAAGACAGTTGTTCTAAAGGTCTTTAAGTCCAATGTAGGATCTTCCTTAGGAATTATTTCAATTGGTTTTGTTCCTTTGAATGGACTACACTTTCCTGTGTGCCTTGTGATTTTTGTTTTGGCGTTGTTATTGAAAAACACACATTTATGTTGTAAGGTAACTCTAGATACCAGGTTTTACTCCTTCCCAAGGGATGTTATTATTTTGATTGTCAAGAAATATTTTTCCACACTGATTTTGCAAATATACCTCTTTGTCACGTGCAATCTCAGAAATCCTTGGGCCTTTTGTTTTGACACAGAAGTCTGTGAAGATAAAGAGTGAAAAAGGAGACCAACACTTTGCAGAATGGTCTCTAACTGGGATATTTCCCTAACCCGTAGGTTTTCTTAAGCCAAAAGTGAAATATCTTTTCAGATAATTTCTTTTGAAGAGCATATCTAGATTACACTAAAAATAGCAAAAATAAAACAAAAAAAACATGAATTCTTTCTTAGAAAATCTGCTTTTGCATTTTGTTATATATCTTAATATACTCATGTTGATCCCAATCTTTCTTCTTTTTACTCTCTTCCTTAATAAAGCTCAATCTTTCTACCAGTAGACTATAAACAGAAATGGAAAGGTTTTATTCAAGCTCTTTTATCTCACACTTGGAGATTATTATGCACTAGCAAAAGAGATTTAAGCTGTTATTAGTATATGTATCAAGGGTGAGGCACTGGTGGTCAAATAGTATACACATTTTGTGCATTAGTGCACTTTCTCCAGTGTTTCTATATTAAATGCTGCCTTCTATTCAGTAGCTTTTGGGACAACAGTGTTCCCAAAGAAGCTGCTTTCAAATATTCCTGGCCCCAGTATGTTCCTGTTAGGTAACCTGGCAACTTGGTAAGTAGAGGAGGAGAATGAATAAATGGGATTCCATCAAATGATAAAGGTCTGCACAGCAAAGGAAACAAACATCAGGATGAAGAGAACAAACAACAGAATGAGAAACTTGGTTTTTTTCTTTTTTTAGGTATTCTTTGAACAGAGGACTAATATCTAAACTATATAAAGAACTCAAAAATTTAGTACCTTCACAAATAAAAGACCCAAACAAAAAATGAACAACTGAAATGAATAGACACATTGCAAAAGAAATACAAATGGTCAATAAGTACATGAAAACATGTTCAACGTCTTTGGCCATCATGGAAATGCAAATCAAAACAACTCAGATTCCATCTTATCCAGTAATAGTCATCAAAGACTCAAAAAATAAAAAATGCTGGCAAGGCTGCAGAGAAAAAGAAAACCTACATTGTGGAAGGAAATGTAAAGAAGTACAACCACTATAGAAATTAGTGTGGAGATTCCTAAAAAATTAAAAATAGAAATTTTATTATTAATAATAAAATAGAAATTGTATTATTTTATTATCCATAGTATACAATATACATATTCATAGTAACACAATTCACAGTAGCTAAATTATGGTCTATATAGCCATTAACAAATGAGTAAAGAACAGGTAGCATATATATGTAATAACCATAAAGAAGAAACCTGAGTCACTTTCATGAAAATATATGGCTCTCAAGACCATGATGCTAAGTGACATAATAGGTGTGTTATGCATTTTTCAAGCTGGAAATTCTAGGGTACATAATTGCAAAAATAATAAAATAATAATAATAATAATAATAATAATAATTTTATTTTTCATTAAAAGGCCAAAGATGAAGCATGCTTTGAAAGAATGAAAACATACACACAAAATAATTACTTTCATTACTTTACCTGGAGATCAGAAAGTTGGTGACTGTTAACTGTAATTTGCTTTTTGTACAGATGACAAATTGAAGTAGAACTGACAAAATTTTATATATTTAAGCTATACAACATGATTATTTGCTCTATGTGCATCCATAATCGATTTAGTTGGCACATCCATCACTTCATATACTTACAATTTTTTCATTTATGTGGAGAGAACATTTAAGATCTACTTCTAGCAAAATTTAAGTATGCAATACTGTATTACAAACTATAGTCATCATATTCTACATAAGAGTCTAAGAACTTATTCTCTGTATGGCATTTTTAAAGTTTGGCATTTTTAAAGAAAAGTACTATTACAAAACATACAGTATCAGTAAATTATGTAAGTGTTACTGCTTCTCATAAAGTCAGGTATGCAACTCAAGGCAAGGACTGCTAACTAGCTGAACATAGCATCCATACCATCTATTTTCTCAGGCCACTTTGGAATAAGTCTAGAAATTAAATGACAAAAGAATGTGAATAAACAATATAGGTCACTGAAGAATTTAAAAGATGCATTGAATGTTATGTAATATAAAATTAACACAAAAGCAGCATTTTTATACACCAGTAATGAGACTTGAAAAAGAAATTATATTAGCAAATCTTATTCATACAAGAGAAAAAACAAAAAGCAAAGCAACACAGGAATAAGGTTAGCTAAGGAACTGAAAGATTTTTACAACTAAAGTTATAAAACAGATAAAAGAAACTGAAAACTTTATTATATAATAATAAAGACCTTCTACACTTATAGATTGTAACTTTAATAGTTAAAATATTTATACTATCTGAAATAATTTAGAGATTCAAACCAACCTGCCTCAAAATACCAGTGATATTTTCTCTTTATTTTATTTAGAAACAAATAGCAATGAGACAGTATGAAAACCGATTAACAGGACAGTTTCAATAATTAATACATTGTACATTGTTATCTTCTTAGTGGTTATCCACAGTGTAAGAAGCAGACTGATATCCTGTCCAACACTATTAGTACAAATCTTTCCGCTCACTGAATAAGCGAAAGTAGCTGTATATCTATCCTAACTATTCTGTATATACAAATACAAAATGGTCTTTCCTTTGTATCCCCTTTTTTTATTTAGTCCTGTCAGAGATGGGTATTACATTGGCATCTAAATACATAAGGTGGACATTTTTCTCAAACTAGAAAAAAATTCTTAAATTCATATAGAAGGACAAACCAAAACAAATAGTTTAAGCAATGATGAACAAACAGCATGGTGCATGCTTAAGACAGACTTAAGGACCAAAAGAAAAAAAACAGAGATCCCAGAAAACACTTCTGTGTCTATACCCAATTAATTATGAAAATGGCTGCCAACAACAGAGGTTGGTAATAGAATAGCCTGTAAAATCAATGGTGCTGGGAAAAAGGTATATGTATATGAAGAATATTAAATTTCATCTCTCTCATTCTACATGAACATCAACTGAAAAATGGACATAAGACAATGAAACTTCTAGAAGAAAATATAAGGGAAAGACTTCAAGATATTGGTGTAGGCAGTAATGTTTCTGGATACGATTTGACACACAGCAAAAACAAATCAATAAATAGATAAAATATGGTATATCTGTACAATAGAATATTATGGTGCAGCAAAATGGATGTAGTTAGAGGACATATGTTAAATGTAAAGTAAAAATAGAAGAGCAAGTGCCATATACTCTCCTTCATATGTGCAAGACAACCCAAATCAAACAAACAAACACCTCACTGTGAATACTGAATAGTGATTAATAGAGGTTGGCTTGTTAGGGAGACGAGGTTAGGTTAGAGGAATGCTGGATATGATCAGCATA
>PVKA01043057.1:0-17005 GCA_004027165.1 Ctenomys sociabilis | reverse complement strand
AATGCCATTGCTTAATATTCTACTCTAAGCTGATCATCAAGCAGTGTAATGCTGAAATACCAGTTTATAAGCCCTGATGTATTTGGACTCGACAAGGGGGGACAGGACAGACTATCCTCAGAAAAAAGAAAGGTCAAGCCTTCATAGAAAGCTTAACTCTGCCAGAGACAGGATAGGGGATATGCCCTTCCCATTTTTATAATAGAAAACAGACTCAGTTGGGCTAACCTGCCTGATGTTGTCCTACAAAGAGACTGGCTGAGAGTCAGGCTCAGGCACATAAGTTTCACCCTGCAGTCACCTAAAGTTCAGGGTTTCTACAATGGCTGTATATGTGAGGACAGAGGCTCTAACCATGCTGTGTGGAGGAGAGTTCTGCTCAGGGCCTACCTAAACTGGGTCCTTTTGTACCTAGAGCCACTCTCCACTGCCTTGGCTTCCCCAAGCTCTGCACAAACCTGCTTGTCCCAGTGTGCCATGGTCCAGGTTTGTGACAGCTGATGGGCACCTTGCCTGAGAATCTCATGGAATGCTGAGTCTACAGCACAACCCAAAGCAGGAGGGGGATAGGGTGGAATCTGCATTATAAACAAGTTCCCAAGTGATTGCTATGAGCCCTGGAGTTTAGATCAGTTGCCAAAGTGAATATGTTCCAGCCAACAAATTAATCACTTTTCCAGAAAATCCCCTTAGGGAAAGCCACTAAATCTCACCTGACCTGAATTGCTGCTGCCTTATCCTGTAGTCCCCTGAGCTCTACCACCCTGTCTCCTCCCCAGGTCATAGCACAGAGAATAGAATACAGAGAACTGCATCTGGGTCTTGAATATGAGATGCTTTGATGAGTGGCCCAGCAGAGACCCTGAGCCTTTCCTGTGGCCAGCAGCACTACTCTGCAGCCTGTGGGCCAGTGCTGGCATGGGCTCCATACACTGGCATGTTCCTTTCTGTTGCTTACAAGGCTGAACACATGCCTGGTGGCTAGGCCAGGAAGGACTGTCATGGGGGATGTGCTCAGAATGTGGGCATGGGAAGGCCCTCAGAGTCTCTTGTAGTCTGCTAGAGTCCCGTGACAGGTGAGGAAATGTGACAGCTACCCCTTTGGTGTTAACAGCTCCCAAGTGATATGAGTCCACTGGACTCCTGCCCTGCAGGGGTCACAGCCGTCCCATTTAAGGAGGCTTCTTTTTACTATATTCCTAGGAAGCTGAGGTCAGACTCTTGGGTAACAGCCTCATTTGTGAGTAATGGTCTCTGTCTGGAAGATCAGAAACACATGATCATGCCTCCATCTAATAGATACACCCACCACCTTATGATGCCACTTCGCATATGTACCATCTGAAGTCAGGCCACAGGTTCTGCATGGCCCTTCCTACTTCTGGACTATGTGTTCCTCTGGACTTGGCCAGGGGCCTTTTATGCATCAACCCCAACTTCATCCTACTTCCAGTAGCCAGCTGAAGGTCTAGGAAGCTTTAGGTGGCTAATTAAACTGTACCCCAGTTGTAATAACAGTGTAGAAGAGTTAATTCTTCAAGATACTATGAAGGGTTTTCTCCCCTAAATCCTAGACATTGTTTCGGCCATTTGCTATAATAAAGTACCTCCAAACAATAAGTAATATTATTTATTATTGATTTTTTTAGTTACATAAGAAAATAGAGCAGCATCAAAATCCCTCATCTTGCTACTTGTTCATACACACGCACTTACACTCACCTTGTGTACACATACACACATGTATGGATGGTCTTTTGCCAGGATGCCCCATTCCATGGTATGGTTTGGGAGCTATTCCCCTGCCAGTGGCACAAGTTGTGCTGAAGCTCAGGCTCAAGGTCTGATGAAGCCTGGTCATGCAGGTCCCTGTGGAACCAAAGGCAGGAAGCTCTTCTAGTCTTCAACAAGTTCAGTCTGTATTATCAAGATGGCTCTGGCTTTCTAGTTTCTCTCTTTGCGTTTCACAGAGATAGATGAATTGCCTTCTAGACTTTTCTACGATGACAGTTTTCAAGAATGCCTGGGAGTTTTACTTAAGCTAGCAAATGATTACCCTTCCCATTAGCTCTACAAACAGGCTCCTAATTAGTGAATTGGCTAATGACAGTCGCCTCTGGGGTCATTAGACCTGACAGACAGTGTTAGCAGTGTTCAGGCACTGTGTCACTGTCATAAAACGTGTTGTCAGGCTCCATTCGAAGCAAGAGCTAGGGAACACGTGTACCATAGTCCATTTTATCCTTTGCAGTATCTCCTTGGGTCAGGGAAATTAACTTCTCCCTCATACAAGAAACATGGATTTTTAGAATAGGTCACTAAGGAGATAGTTGCATCAATTCTAGGTGGGCAAACCATTTTATATGAAACAGTTCCATTTTTAAAGGCACCTCTGGCCACATGTAGAAATTGGTTTGTAAAGAGCATGCATCCTTGCCACATGGTTCCAGATTCTCTTGTGAGTATCAATTGCCTGCTCTGCCTCTGGCTGCCCAGGACCCTCAGCCAGCGCCTTTAGAAGTGCTTTTTCCTTGAGTCATGAGTCTGCTATAAACAGGATGGCAGCATTGTCACAGAGCATAGGGTCAGCTTGAATCAGGTGTGCTTCTCAGTGCCTGCTGCAGTTTGTATTGTCCAGATCCCCAGAGTTATCTTGGACTTGGGATGCTTGTGGTACCCAGGCTCTTCTGACCAATCCAAGCTTCACAGGAACTAAGTCCCAGGCTCATACCAAGCAGTCTTGGCCCTGGGAACATTGCAGGGGTGAGGCCCCATAACAATTGGAACAAAACGTGCTCTGATTTCAGGATGTGTTACCAGCCAGCTTCTTGTAACTAACTGCTTAAATTTGTGCCACTTAGTCTCAAAAGTATATCTGAGGTATAAAGGGGGAAAATACAGTATTCACAATATAAAGCTTGCAGCTATTTATGGATGTAAAATTTGCAACAGTTTCCATATGATAAAAATGAGCAATGAAAGTGCATTTATTTGTTCAAAAGTAATATAAATGCATCTTGGAGAATTAAGAAAAATTATGAATAGGTGATTATACAGCATAACAAATCTCTAACATGGATTAAGCTGAATTGTTTGGGAGATAAAATGCCAGCATGAACGTGTATTATAAAAGAAAGAAGAACAATACTGGGTTTAAGCAAGGAGAGCCAGGCTGCTGCTTTTGCTTGGGGCTGATGTGGCAAGGAAGTATCTGGTTCATGGCCCAGGAAGTCCATAGGGGAAAGAGGCCTTGGCTGCTTCTGCGGCATGTATGTATGCACTTGACTTATGTAAAATAGTTTACAGAAGCTATTTCCAAGCCTCCTGTTATCTGCTCGTGGGAACTCAGCTAGTACTTTGTGACTTACTCTTTGTATACAGAACAGATCCTGGAAACCCTACACAAATGACTGATATCTGCCCCTTCTGTGACTTCCTGCCCTGGGTCTTGTGACACATGATTCAGTCTTTGAGTTTCCTTACCTGTGTCAAGGGCTGGTACTACTGTCCTTGGGGCAGAAGGGGAGGACAGGATGGAGTCATGGTTACTGTTTGTGTTGGCACTGTGTCTCAGAGGTCCATGCAGTAAAGCTTTGGTCCCCAATTGTATGGCATTATGGGAAAGAGATGAAACTTTTAGGAGTTCAGGTCCAATGGAAGGAAATGAGATCATTGGGGCTTAGCTTGGAGGATGACATTAAGACCCAGTTCTTCCTTGCTCTTTGTCTCCTGGCTTTTTATAAGATGGATGGGCATCCTCCACTACACAATCCCTCCATGACATGCTGTGTGTCTCAGGCCCATAGCACCAGGGCCCAGTTACCATGGACTGAGCTCCCTGAGCCAAAGTGACTGTTTGCTCCTTAGAAGTTGTTTATCTCTGTGACTGTGTCACAGTAGCAGGCAGTCAGACTGGCACAGTGGTGTTGGTGTAAACAGAACACAAAGACTTTGGCTCAAAAGTGTCTGGGCTGCCAGCATCACACTTGCCATGTATGGCTATTTCGGTGCACGTTGCCCATGTTGAGATATGCCATAAGTGCAAAATACACATTGTACTTCAAAGACTTAGTACAAAGAGGGTTCATGTCTTATAAGTTATTCATGTTGCTTACATATTGAAATGATACTTTACTAGATTTTGTTAAATGAAATGCACTGTTATCTTTTTTCTTTTTTTTTTTTTTTAACATTACTACTTCCATTTCCACACAAGGCTTGCTTTCACTTCTGCTGGAGAGCACTGTCAGTCCCTTTTATCCCTCCCCTCTTGCCTGCTTCCTCCTTTTTGGATTCCTCCTTTCCACTGCACATGCAGCCTGATACAGGAGTGGCTTGTTTCTGTGCGCCATAATTATGCAAGCCAAGGCATTCTCTCCGGGTCTTGGAAGAGCTGGGAACAGCATTGTCTTGCGGAACATCTTTCCTTTCCATTTGAAACATGAAGAAGATTACTTCAATGAAATTAAGCACCTTTATCAAGTCAGAAGTCAGAATGTCATTATGTAACAACCAAAACCCAGGTGTCTGGCTTTGATCCACTGTGACATACCATGCCAGATAGCCACTAATTTTATTGGCTAGGGTACAGCAGGATCTAAGCTGATGCTGGGTTTAATTTTCAAACTGAATAAGAGAGACTGAGCTTCTGAGGCCCAGAGGAAAGCAGCCTGGCAGCTTCATCAAGGTCTGATGAAGCCTGGTCAAGCAGGTTTCAAAGTATGTGCAGGTCCCTGTGGAACCAAAGGCAGGAAGCTCTTCTAGAGTCCTCAACAAGTTCAGCCTGTGTTGTCAAGATGGCTCTGGCTTTCTAGTTTCTCTCTTTGCATTTCACAGAGATAGATGAACTGCCTTCTAGACTCTTCTACTATGACAATTGTCAAGAATGTCAGAAGAGGAGTCTTAGATCTGGGCAAGACATGGTGAACAATTGCTGGGAGCTGGGCCTGGTGTATGTGGCTGGCTTTGGAGGAAAGTGGGCCAGATGATGGTATAGGTTCCTGGTCTTGGCTGCTACAGGACTTTGGAGTCTGTTGGGACTGCTTTTACTTCAGGGTCTTTGTGGACAAGATCCTGTGAAGATTGACTTAGAACATGGTATGCCCAGGGCATGGCCATGGGCTCATCCTCCAGTCCCTTTCCGTTGAAGACTCAGCATCACCACATGATTGTTGTCACTCTATGGCCCTGGTCAGCTTGTCAGAGAGCACACTGGTGGCTCTGTATGCATTGCTTTCCTGGGTGGATAACAGCAGCATGTACTTACTGGGAAAAAGTTAGGCAGCATACAGGCATATAAGCCAGAAAGGGTTGGAAGGTATATATAGGGATATCATATTGCAGGTCCTGGGGGGTAACTGGAATTGCAAAATCCTTGGTGCCAGGACTGGGTGAGCCTATTCTGGAATCCTGAGAGTGTCTTTCTTGGCTCTCTGATGGAGAAAATAATTTTTCCTAGACTTTATAGGAGACGGGCTGCAAATTATCTTGGTGCACATGCCAGAAGCAGGTCATGATCCTAGGAATCCTGAGAAACAGCTCTTATCCAGGTCACTGTACTCTCCTGATTTGTGAAAGACCAAGACAGAATCTGTTTTCATCAGGGAAAATTGGCAAGAGGCTTTTAGCTTATGACTGTTGGCCTGGGGCAAGGAAGGGGAGAGACAGGAGGGAAGCTCTTCAAGGATGTCCTCATCTTGCTCTGAGTCCCACTACAAGCACATCAACCAGTGCCCCAACACTGTACCTACTATGCTATGGTTCTGTACTGTCTTTCCTATTTTCTGTGCAGCAAAACATAGATGAAAGATCAGGCCCCTGAGCTAGACAGTTAGATTCCAGTTATATATGGAGAATAAGCAGCAAGCTGAGCACCTGCACATAGTGAAGACTCAAGAAATGGTGGCTGTTCTTACTGATGATTACCGTCAACTCTGCAGATCCAACATCCACTTCAGACACTTCCAAGTTGGAATTGTTTTGTACCGTCTACCATATTAGACCAAGTAAATGCCAAGAAGGCTTTAAAATGAAATGAAATTTGTTCATAAGAAGAGGCAAGTTGCCAAGACATTCCTGTGCTCAGAGAGGTCAGTGCACCAGGTATCCCCAGCCAGGCACAGAGCCCAAGGTCACTCTGTGGACTTCTCACAGCCCCCTTTCCCAGTACTAACTGCAGAGTAGACCCTGCCCAGGGGTCTCTTCCAAAGGAGGCCTGTACTGTCAAGGAGGGTTCCTCTTTGCACAGTCATCTCCTCTGTGAACTTCCCACCACCAGGCTGTTTTCATCAGACTGCTGTACCTGCTTCCTTTGCTATTTGGTACTTTTTTCCCATCTTTTTGGGCCAGAGGAAGCAAAGTAGAAGGGTACTTATACCTATCAGATCTTTCCTGTGGTCCAGGCAAGCCACAGGCCCTTTGGATATATTATCTCATCTATTATCTTCATTTTATAGGCAGTAAGACTGGGAGTCAACAGAGCAAGCAGACTGGCCCAGGCCCATAGAAATGGAAAGCAGAAGTTTAGGGTTCTGATTCCAGTTTGCCTGCTTCCTTAAGCTGCTGTCAGGAAGTATGTGAGGAGGGAGCACAGCAAGGCCCACACGAAATAGCAGAATTTTGAGTGCCAGGGACTAGGCTTGATTTTCATGCCTTAGGAAGCAATCAGAAGTGTCTTGAGCTTTGAAATGACACAATCAAACATGTGTCAATAAGACGTGTGTTTTAGGAAGATAACTCTACAAGGTTTTTTTTGTTTGTTTGTTTTTCGGAACTGGGGATTGAACTCAGGCCTCAGCGCTTGCCAGGGAATTGCTTATTCCACTGAGCCATCTCCCCAGCCCCTCTACAAGTATTGTATTGTCTATTAAATCACCACTCTCCCACCCCATCCTTGTGCAGCTGATTATTTTTAAACTCAAGTGCAGGAAATTACATTTGTCTCTACCCGATTTCATGCTTATTTCAGCCTATTGTTCCAGTTTGTCTGTTTATGTGCTTGTGTGTGTGTATGTGTGTGTGTGCGTGTGCGTGCGTGCATGTGTGCATACACACATGTGTGCACATTTGTATGGGTGGAGGGCACAATATGCCATGAGGAAAGAACGTCTTGAGATGACTTCCTGCCACACAAGCACTGTTCTGTGACATCTGTGACTTGGGAATTTAATCTCTCAATCTGGGCAGTCATGGAACGAGATGAAAATGCCAAAATAACATGACTGATCTCTTAACAACACTGAAGAATTTACACTCATTCCATTAACTCTGTCTGAGCAAATTGATTTGTGACTTCAATTTTGAACTTCAGAGATAAGTATGTCCTTTGTTGGCTCCTTCTAATTCAACAAATACTTATTGAGCTCCTACTGTATGTAATACCCTTTTACTTTGCATTTCCTGCCCTTCTGTTCTTTCCTCTACAATTAATAGAAGATGAAGTACATGTGCATACATGTATAAACTAACACTGTAAGAGATGGACTTTTAAAATCCATCTGGGTACTATGCTTAGTTCTTTATGTCTATTTACAATATGCAGCTTTAATGTGTCCCTGTTGTTTGATTTGCTACGTTCTGTTCTATGTCATAATGACTAGTGATTAAATACACAGATGACTGAAAGTTTGAACCTGGTCCAGACAGCTGAGCGTAGTGAGACCCTGTTTCAAAATAAAAAAAATACAGGGTTGCAGAGATAGCTCAACAGTCTAAGTGCCTGCCTAGGCAAACCCAAGGACCTGGGTTTGATACCCAGCACTCCATGCTGTGTCAACCCTGCCCTGGACATGCCCAGTAGCCACAAGACCAGGTGTGGTGGTGCAGACTTATGATCCCAACACTGGGGAGACTGAAACAAGAGGCTCACTGCAAGTCCGACTGCATAGTGAGACCCTATACCAAATACATAAAATTAAAAAAAAAAAAAAATTCCCAGAAGGTGCTGGGGATGTAGTTCAATGTAATGACCCTGTGTCTAGACCCTTGTATAGGGTAGAGAGGAAAGGAAAATTTGATCTCTACTGCCATCTTGGTGATGTCACTCTTGGTTCACCAAGCATAGCCACATAGTTGCACATAAACAAGGCTGAGTTGGTGTATGACACACAGGGTATCTGCCCTTTCCTTGTCTCCACCTGCTGTGGACATAGCTACATAGGTCTCTATCTGCAGTTACCTTATAAATTCTTCTCCTTCATTGTGCCAGAACTGATATGACCAATCAACAAACAGCCATGTAGACAGACAGACAGATGAAATTTTTAAACATTTTACCAACTGGTTCTCCAGATAGGAAAAGTATCAATCTTCACATAAAATAATAACACTAGAGGTTGTCATTTTTCCAAGACTTCCCAAAGAAAGCTTATAAAGTTTTAAAATTATTATTTATTATGATGTTACTGTTATTGCACCACTGCAGATGGAACTCAGAGCCTTTACACTGAGCTGTATCCCAAGCCATTTTTTTATTATCTTAATTTGAGACAGGGTCTTCTTAAATCACTAAGTTCCCCAGGCTAGACTTGACATTCCATTCCTCTTGCTTTAGTCCCCAAGAATGCCATAGTTACAGGTATGTGCCACCATGCCCATTAAGTTTTGGCTATTGTTTCTTCTTTTTGTGAATTGCTTTCTTAGGGCCTCTGCCCTTCTCCTATCATTCATTTTTAAAGTTTTATATGTAATGATGTTATTAATCTTTTAATTTTTCTTCTAACTGTTGTTCTAGTCAATATTTTAACTTTTGTGCTTTTGAAAATATTGGGAAGTTGAGATCAAATGTGTTTTTGTTTTTTCTGTTTGTGATTTATGCTATGTTGCAAAGTCCTTTCTCCTCCCATACTATAATCCTGTGGACCCAAGTGTTTATGATAAGTACTTTTATGATCTTATCTTCTTCCATGAAACTGTTGCTCTAAGTAGCCCCCTGAGGTTTACCTGTTTGTAGGATATGAAGTACAGGCCCACTTCTGTTCTCCCAGATAGAAAGTCCTTTGTTGCACTAGCACTGATATTAGATCCTACCTGATCATGTGTTAAATTCCTGCTCAGATGCTTTGAGTCTATTTCTAGACTGTATTCCAGGATAAGCACTGTATGTTTTAAATATGTTTAAAGCATATTATGAAGCTACAGTTATTTAAAATATTAACTATCTGGCAGAACAAGCTCTTCTACCTTGATAATCTTTTTTCAACTGTTTTTGAGATGAATTTAGAATTACTTTGTCAAATTTCCCAACTATACTCCTAGCCAGGAAAAGAAAAAATTTGGTAGGCTCTTTTTTGAGGATAAGTGCATTTTTTAAAATATATTCAGGCCTATCAAGTTGCCATGCGTATCATTTGGTTGCTTATTTTGACATGATTTCCAGCTCACAGAAAGGTTCTTAAGATGACACAGAGGACCCCTGATCTGATCACTGAGACACTCGACCTGTCCCATGGTACAGTTTGTCCCATCAACTCTTCTCTCTAGAGGAAAGCACTACCTTTCTCTGATCTTGTGACCTGGCACCCCCAAGTCCTCCATTTTGTCATTGCTTCCCAAAGCACATCCTCCGTGACTGCCATGCACCTCATCCAATTAGGAAGCCTCTGTTCACTCAGTGTGGTCTTTGGCCACATTTTGCCTGATGCCCCAATAGCACTGCATTCTCCTTTGTGGCTCAAGACCTGATCTAGGAATTGGGTCTGTGTGTAGTTGTCATGTGTCATCAGTCTCTTCAAATGGAACTGTTTCCTAATCTTACATTTCCCCTGTGACCTTATAAGTTATAAGGAGACTGGAAGAGCTTTGATCCCATAGGCAGAGCCCTCACTTGGATCTGCCCAGTGTTTCCTCAGGGCAGAAGACTCAGAAATTAGGGCTGTGCTATTGGTATTGCATTCCATCAGGAGGTCCCCTGGGTGTGGCCAAGACTTACACCCAGCCCCAGCTGTAAATGGCCAGTAAGGAAGCTGACTGCCTCAGAGCCCTCTTGGATCCCTGCCCCCTGTCTTGTGGTCTGATAGCCTCCTACTGAAGGAGTTTGCCACTGCAAACTCCCTGTACTCTAGGGCACTCAGACACCTAAGCCTGGGGCCTTGGCCTGGCCAGCCAACCTGGTACTGCTGGTGTCTGTGGGGGTGTCCCAGGCAGGGAGGCTATGTGTGCCTCATTTGTGAGCCACTTGTAGTGAGCACCTGACTACAGCACAGGCCCTACCCACAGGGCTGGACAGTGAGAATGAACCATAGGACAGCTGGGTGAGGCTGAGTTGGAGGCTATAATAGTAACCCAGCTGAGCTCAGGAGCAGGGGCCAGAGTGGGGGAAGCACAGCACAGCTGGCCCAGAACACATGCCTGGCTGACCAAGAGCTGAGTGCATGGCTAGGGTCTACTTAAAGGGTTGCAGCTCCATGTCAGACCTCACAGGCATCTAGTGCAGTATACTCAGTCTCTGCCCCCAGGAGCTATAGCAAAGCAGAGCCCCAGTGACTTAATTATTGATGCTCTGCCTACCTCAATTTATTTATGCTTCCTGCTTAGGATTCTGTATGAACCTGTAGAAACCAAGGTAATAAACTGTGGTTCTTACCTCCAGGCCCGCTGTCTTGTGGGGAGACAGCCTCTGAAAGGTCTCTCAGAGGTATGCACAACAGGGTGGCCACAGGCAGAACACTTGCCTCTAGTGAGAGGGGACAGGAGGTGGGACCACAGTTAAAAGGGGTACTTGGGCAGATTCTCTCAGGGAAGTCTATGTAGGCTTATGCACCCCTGAAGAGGGTACAGAAGATGTGCCAGCAAAGGAGGAGCCTGGGTGCGGGTCAGGGCACAGAGGACATACTGAGAGGATGGCCCACATCTGACTTAGCACCAGGGGCAGGGAATAAATGACTCTGGAGAGAGAAAGACAGAAGAGAAGAGAAGCTTGTGGTAGGCCTGTAGGTTCTGCATGATACACAGTAGGCCTTGAATGATGCACAGTAGGCCCATAGTGCATTTGTACAACTGCTGACCCCAGTGCCATGATCTGTGCAACAGAGTAGTTGACTTGAGCTGAGACAGCAGTTTCCAGGCTGCCTGTGGAACAGCTGCTCAGGCACAGAGCTGGGTTCAGAAGACACAGCAGCTCCTTCAGAGTAGGGATGTGTGGCCAGGGCTGGCAGGAGCCATGTAAAAAGGGAAGGCATGGATTGAGAGCTTTGCGCTTGATTCCATCTAACAAGCACCAGGGACTGGCTTATAATCTAGCTAGTTTGCAGTCCTGCTTGTGGCAGAGTAGATGGGTCAGAGGGAGTAAGAGGAGCATCAGGAATACAGGGAGCATTTTGGGGAAGAATGAAGGTCTGATATAGGACAGGGGATAGTGAAGTGAAAAGAGGCTCCTAAGAGAGTTAAGAGCCAAGTAAACACAATGCCACCTGTATTTTACAGACTTCCTGGGCCCTCCCTCTGCTTTGGTTACCTCCCTGGTCAGCCCCGAGATCATACCCTACCACATACAGTATGTCTTCCCTCCTGTATGCCAATGGCAGCCCATCATTCCTGTTCATGTGTATGGTCTCTGCTCTACCGAGCTCAGCTCCCAGGAAGTGGCCCTTCCCAGACCAGGTGTATGTGGGTGATGGCTGAACAAAGGGTGATATCACGTGATGGGGAGGACTGTGCTGAAGACACAGGGGACTGAAGAAAAGCGGACAGATACCTAAGAGCTGCCAGCAGGCTGCTGTCCCCAGGGATAGGACCAGAGGAGAGGGACAGTATTGGCCTGGATAAGAAGGGGCCCACACCCTTAGCTGTGAGTTTGAAGACAAGCCCTTCTGTAGCTTCTGGGTACAAAACACTTCATATAGGATTCAGGGACTCACTGTGGCATTTGGGGAGACATGATCAGGCACTCAGGGGAGCTGGTCACTTGGCCTGTCTCCAGCATAAAAGCTGATGTTCTTGAGAACAAGCAGGGAAGCAGTTGAGTTCCCATCAGCCATCTGCATACTCCAAGCCAGACAGGAGCTCTAGGAGCTGCTGTGGGTGTCTCAACAAGCCATAGCTCTCACCTCCACTGGCAAAATTTCACATACACCTCTGGCTGGCAAATCCCCAGAAGCTGTCCCTGCCAGGGTCCTGGTTCTAGGAGTCAGAGCAGCCTTGAGACTACTGTCCATTGTCTCATAGGTGACTCTACTGAAGTCCCTTTCCTTAAACTGAGCTGGGCCACCCAGCCCTTAGAGTTTTGGGGATTGCTGCCACCACCGTAGGCTCTCACCTGTACCCTTATCAACTCAGGATCTGTCCATTCCTGGCCTATGCACTGGTGCAGCCCTGCACTGTATTGCTGTGCCACCAGGACTTACCAGGATGGAGAGCTAGCTTCATGAGTCCATGGTAGTATTCCTGGGGCCCAGATTCCTCCTGAACATGCCAGCACACAGCACACAGCCAGGTACACTGTAATCCACATGAGCTGCTCCTGCTCCCGGACAGTATCCCTGGAGCCCTGTCTCATATACAGGCCCCATTTTTCTGCTTGATGGTTCTGGGTGAAGAAAGTACCTGCTGCTTTGTGTTCTGTCTTGGTGAATGGCAGTGGTGGACCGAGAAATAATCAGGGGTGATGGGATCTGATGTACTTTGGTAGCTCTAGAAGGGGGCTGCTCCAAATCCTCAGGCAGGAGGCCACTGACCTCCCCAGGCTGTACCCCAGAGTGGCCCGGGTGCCACACTGAGAAGTTAGGCCCGCTCTGTGTGTTGTGGTCCTAGGCCACTGTAGATGGCTGTGACAGTGGTCTATCTCAGGTAGGGGCCCCTATGGGCAGGGCTGAGACTCTGCCTTCAGGGGGTTCTGCTTGCTTTGAGCACTAGGGAAATAACTGCTGCTTGAGTGAAGGAGAGACTGGTGTTCACCTTCTGTGGTCATAGGCAATTCCACAGTCGGTACCATGGGGCTGCTTACCAAAGAAGGCATGATGATGGCTCTTGGGGGAATCTTGGCTCACAATGAAGTATCCTTGTGAGGTTGACAGGGCAAAGCCAGCCTAGCCTTGGGTTCATTGGGGATGCCAAGGTGGTGTCTTGTCAGCATAGTTCTCCTCTAACACCAGAGCCACTGTGAGCTGCATCTTCCTTATCCCTAAAGCCCAGAAAAGGCCAGGGCCAGGTCTTTCTGCACACCCAGCACATGGCGGGACTCTTAGGGGAAGGTACAAGTCCTTTTATGTTTTTCTAACAAAGAAAGAAATATAGGAATGGCCCCTCTCTCTCTCTCTCTCTCTCTGTGTGTGTGTGTGTGTGTGTGTGTACACATTCATGCGAGAGAAGGAGGAAGATGTCTTAGAGACTCCTGTCATAGGCAGCATAATCAGTGCCCAGCATCCATGAAGCAGCAGCTGTCCCTTTGTGTTCCCATCCCCCTGCAGCAGGG
Source organism: Ctenomys sociabilis (assembly GCA_004027165.1). Lineage (NCBI taxonomy): Eukaryota > Metazoa > Chordata > Mammalia > Rodentia > Ctenomyidae > Ctenomys > Ctenomys sociabilis. Next base: position 3,597 of record PVKA01043057.1, on the reverse strand, counting down.
TACTCCCTGGGTGCCCTTGCCTGGCCGGAGCTCTCTAGTAGCCTCTCTTGCCTGAGGGAGGGAGCAGCCAGTAGCGATCCCAAGTGGCATGTTGATCGATGGCAGGATCTCCAGGTTCCACTTATCTGGGCTGAATGGCACTTTGTCGATAACAGCCAGTTAACCAAGTCCTTAGTTACCAGCTGGTCTCATCAGCCCTCAGCCCTGGCCTTGGGTTAGAGCAAAACCCTCTTTGGAGCAGCTAGATTGGACCTGACGAAGATGAATGTCTAATGCACTTGGAATCTCCTCACTGCTGCCTGTAATAAAAAGGCTGCTCTGTAGATACACCCCCCCTCATATTGCTCTGAAATTAAATATCAAGAGGATATATAATAGCCTAATTCCACACCAGGCCAAAATTATCAGATTGATGTCAGCAGTGATAATAGAAGAAGGATAAGTTGATGAGATTCCATTTCTTAAATAAAACGGAGAGTGCACACAGAGGGTTTGGGGCCGTGCGTGAGTAGGCTGGGGTGCCCTCCATAGGAGAGTCAGCAAGAAGTGGAGAGGGTTTGTATCCTCATCTTCTCCCTGTAGTGCTGGTGGGGGCAGCTGTGGTGGGGAAGAAGGAAGATACCACCCAGGTCTGACCCAGGCCTGTGGTTCCCCTCCTGACTCTGCTCTCTGTTGTCCCTTGCATGACCTGTGGCACTGACTTTCCAGGGTGTTCCTGTCCTTCACCTTCCCATCCTGCCAAAACTTTTGCCCAGGACCTCTCTCCACCAAAGGACAGACCAGCAATCTTTGGCCTCCCCTACTGCAAAGTCCTGCCTACCACATGGTTTGGGCTCTGTCCTTTTTATGCCCTTGGTTATGGTTTCTTGTCAGATGCTGTGGACTTCTCTAAAGGTAGAGTGGAGCTAAAAGGACACAGCATGAAGCCTGACACACCAGGCCTTTACTCTGCTTCTGTCTTACCTCTATGTGGCTTTGGGTAAGCCTCCTAACCTTGTTCAGCCCCCTCTGGCAGAACAGAACATTAATGCCAGCTCACAGAGTAGGTGTGGATATTCCAAGGACCTAGCATATGACCAACCTGCCAGGATGAGTTCTAAATGGCCCATTGGTTCTAAATGCATCATAGTAAACCTGGGTCCAGCATGGCCAGGGCCACAGGCCTGCCCAGCACACTTCCAAATGGGCCAGAATGTTCCAAAAGCCTCAAAAGGGCCAGAGCCAGGGCCTTCTGCACAACCAGAACATGGTTGGACTCTTAGGGGAAGGTGCAAGTCCTTGGTATACCTGCTGCATACCAAGATGGAAATGTAACCTTTGTCATATCCCCTGCCAAAGCCTGGTCCTCACCCCTATTGTCTCAACACAGAAAGCTTCCAGGGGAGCAAAGAAGGGCCCCTTCTTGGTTACCAGGTAAACCAAGGCACAGCCATTCATCATTCAGTGTAGACAAGACCTCACAGGGGGCAGGATCAGAGCTCTGCACTGGTTGGCAGAGTACCTGGTGCATAGGAGGGACCCTCAGATGTGCAGTGGCTATCACTTAGGCACTGTTGCACCATGATTCAAGAGAGAGTGTCACTCTGTATCACAGAGTGGACCCAGTATGTATCTGTTGCCCACTCACTGCTGCTCACACTGCCCTGAGGCCATATGTCTACTGTGCATGCCTGACTGGGTAGATTTCCTGAGTTGCTTTCACCAAGTGTCATACCTTGCATGCCTTCAAGTAACAGAAACGTGTTTCCTGCTATTCCCCAATCCCTGAGTCCAGAATCAGGCCTGAGTATGCCCAGCCCCACACCTCTCTTCCCTCCCCGGGCTTCATAAAGAGTTAAGTCTAGGGCCCTTGCCACACTTCTGTGCTGCTGCTGGTCCCTATGAACCTTGGCTGGGTAGGACATTGCTCAGTTTCTACCTCCATCCTGAACTGAATTTCTTTGGGCCACACTACCCCATTGTGACCTCAGTGACACCAGTCACATCTTTAGTGATTTTATGCCTACATTGACAGAGTTAAGGACATGAATTTTGAGAAGACTCTACCATGGGGGTCTTTGTGGTGTGCAGAGGGGTACTTTCTTCTGGCAACAGTTCTGGCTATGCCACATACCTGTCCACACGAGTGTGCACCAGAGTGGAGAGGACAGGCTTGTACAACAAGAAGGCCAGATGTGGCTATTGATTGCCCCAGTGGATGAGGGTGCATTTCCTTCTGGGATGTGGGCTGTTGGGGACCTGTGTTTCTGTCTTTCCCTGAAGGTCACAATTCCAGCATTGACCCTTTTACCAAATCTGTGAGTTGGGTCTTGCCAGCCTGTCTGGTTTGTGTGGCCCAAGCTTTGGCTCCCTGGACCAGGTCTCAGCACTGAGATTAGAGGGCAAGGTGCCTTTGAGGTCAGGTCCCCAATGCAAGCCCAGCATGTGCGTGCATCTCCCTGAGGCATCTGTGTCTCATTGCTTCTCCACCCAGCACTGCCAGTAATCTACCTTGCTACTCCACTCTACCCTAAGCCCTGACTTTGCCCCAGTCTCCCACTAGCAGCTAGCATTAGTGACAACAGCACTTCACAACACTCACTGCCATACATGCACAAGTTCCTGGCAGGTGAAGGCACTATTCCCACTGCACATATGTGGGAAATAGGACTGGGAAAAACAAGACTTTGCTGCATGACCCTGCAGCCTAAGCGATCAGACAGTCTGCACACTGATCAGGTGATGTGATCCCCTTCACAGCCACGTAGACTGATCTTGCACACAGAATGCATCTTCAATGCTGTGAAAAGTCTTGGGTAAGAGCTGGGCATGATTCTGTTCCCAGAAAGTCTAGGCATCCCATGAATAACCTTTATTTATGCACTTGAAGAGCAGTTGTTTCCAGGCCACTTGTTACTGCAAATTGGAGATAGTTTATATGCCTGGTAGAAGGATACAGGGGCCAACTGCTGGGTGGGCTGGCCAGAGAGCCTGAACCTTCATGGGCTGACCCTGGCCCAGCCCTGCCTTGTTTCAGAGAAAGTGCTGATTTTAGGACTAGTGCTTTCTGTCTTATCTCATTCAGAGCCTCTTTATGGACATGTGGCTGAAATTTCTTCCCATTGACATTTGCCTACCATTCTGTCTCCTCACACTGTTTCTGATAAATCCCAGAGGAGAGAGGCCTCTGTGGGCCCAGAGGTGATACTGGTATGCAGGAGATCAATTTCACTGTGGCCCAGTTTCTCCTGATGGAGGAGCCCACTGTACCAGTATTCTGGGCAGTTTGCCCTCAAAAAGCACAGGGCTCTCATCTAGGCAGCTGAAGCCACAGAAGGAGTGGACAGGGATGGAGATTTGCTGCTCCATGCTCATCACATCACTGCAGAATAAATGTCGGTGTCTCTGGTGTCCCTCTGAGAGGGAAGGGCTTAGGGTTAGAGCTCTGGTTCAGGCCAGGCTGCCATACCTCCAGCTGGCTTACCTGGGGCACCTTCAACACAGACAGAGGCCTCATACCAGTGACAGTTCAAGAAAGCTGCGATTTGGCTACCCCCAGAGCTTCACACACACACACACACACACACACACACACACACACACTTCCAGGGCATTTGA